>RYFJ01001313.1:0-195683 GCA_003991445.1 Oryza meyeriana var. granulata | reverse complement strand
TCAAGGAAGTGCAAGGATTAATCCAGTTAATGGGCACGCCCACGAATGGCGGGCAGATGACCCATAACTGCGACCACTCACCCCGTGCTTCGTTCTTGCTGGTCGGACTGCATCATATGAATCGTTGTTTGCCTGACACTGACCGTAGTCATGTTTTAAACGATGACGAACCCTTGGGAACTCGGGATGTCTGAAGTAAATGAAGGCTTCACAAGCAGGGGTGTTTTGAGAAAGTGGAAATAAAGACATATCCTAGAGTTCACTGTGAAGTTACCAAAGTAAACTTCAGAAGAAATTTCACAGTCCTTGTTCATCTAAAGGCGCCCCTTGGTCAGACTTTGCAAACAACCAGCAATCTTGGAGATGGGCAATAAGCTTTGAGCACACTCGAAGCCCACAAAACTGTTGAATCTCATCACAGTGCTTGATGTCAGTGGAAGCATGGCTGGTACTAAACTTGCGCTGCTGAAGAGGGCCATGGGATTTGTCATTCAGAACTTGGCATCCTCGATAAGACTTTCTGTCATTGCCTTCTCATCATCTGCACGCAGACCTCTTCCCTCCGTCGCATGCTGAGTCTGGTCGTCTGCAAAGCTTGCAAGCAGTTAATTGCTGACATCAAATGTGGACCAATATTGTGAGGGCCTCGAGGAAGCTCCAAAGTGTTGAAGAACGGCAGGCCAAGAATCCAGTGTGCAGCATCATCCTACTATCAGATGGGCAAGATACATATACAGTTCTCACCAACTGCTGGTGTACACAAACGCAGCACCAGAGTATGTGCATCCTGCATATACTACTACATGGTTGTCAGCAGGTACCAAAGTTCTGTATTTGGATTTGGTGCTGACGCATGATTCAGTCTCTCTGCATTCAAATCGTCACAAACTCTGGTGGCCCTTTGGGTCAGTTCATAGAGACCGGGAGCTGCGATATCCAAGATGCATTTGCCCAATGTATTGGTGGACTCTTGAGTGTTGTTGCACAGGATTTTGACCTGTAAGGTGGAGGAGCCTCCACCTGATGTACCTTTGGCTCAATCAGATCGGAGCAGCTATTCTAGCAGGCTTGCAGATGATAAAGAGGATGGCTCCTCCATAGTGTTGGTGACATGTACCGCCGAAGAGGAAAGGGATTTTCTTGTTCAGTAAATGTTCCCAGGTTATGGTAAACAAAGCATTCTCAAAGTTGGCTTGTGTCTACTAAAGATCCACTGATGACAGGAAGACCGTCAATATTGGCTGATGTCAAGTTAGTCTCAGGCCAGCATTTGTCTCGGTACAAAGCGTGTCAATTGAGGTGGACCGCCAAAAAAAACGTCTTCATGCAGCTGAAGTCATGGTGAAGCAGGCTGTCCGCAGAGCGTGGTACCTGACACACGCTGTTTCTTTACTCGAAGACTGCCGGAGGATGATCATGGGGTCAACATCAGGACAATCCAGTGATCGGTTGTGCCAGGCATTAGATGCTGAGCTGAAGGAGATGCAAGAAAGGATGGCCAATCGTCAAATGTATGAGGCATCTGGTCGCGCCTATGTCCTCTCCGGCTTGAGCTCGCACTCATGGCAGAGGGCAACTGCACGAGGCGACTCCACGGACAGCGAGAGCCTAATCCAGGCCTATCAGACTTCATCCATGGTCGACATGCTGCTGCGCTCGCAGACAATGAGTCGCTCATCAACCCCTCGACAGATGAGGCACGTGAAGTCGTTTTCCCAGCTCAGCACGCCGCAGCCTAGGTAACTGCAATTTCTAGTGTTTGGCGACGCCAATAAGGATTGGTTCGGCAAAAGCCTAGATGTGAGTTTGGTGAAAGTAGCAGTGTCAGTTGAATTCTTGGTTTTGTGGTGGCGATGGATGGTATAGTTTGTGTGGTATAAGGGGGATTTTAACGGTGTAAATTAATTTGGGATGGTGGGGGTAAAAGGGAAAAGAATCTGTATTTGGGAGAGGATGGTATAAGTGTTGGGGAAAGGGGGTAAGATAGGGTGGCTATTTTTCCTTGTTGGTTACTTGGTATACTCCAGTATTGTACTAGCTTCTCCGTTGTGTGGTGGTGATGTACATAAAGACAAGGGTATACATTTGTGAACGGATGAAATGTGGTTGAGGATGGGGATGGATACCTGATCCTTGCAAGGCTTGCCTCTTCCTGGAAATTGAAAATTCTGATCCTGGCCTCTTGTGTTCTGTTTTCTCTCCCGTTGCATCATGCTGCTGTCTGATGTCATTTGTGTGGACGCTTGATTCGTTAGCTTCGTCGTGATGCTCCAATTGGCATCATCAGCTGGGTATCGGTTGGTAGATGAAATTGTACTGATGAAGAAAACCTCCAGTTCAGGGAGAGGAAACAATTTGGTGGAACAAATGGGCACATTAGCATCTTAGCATGAACTCGATCTGGCGAGACAAAAGAAAGGGGAAAAGGGGAATCCGCGGAGGAATAGACACCTTGAGTGCTTGC
Source organism: Oryza meyeriana var. granulata (assembly GCA_003991445.1). NCBI lineage: Eukaryota > Viridiplantae > Streptophyta > Magnoliopsida > Poales > Poaceae > Oryza > Oryza meyeriana. The sequence continues at coordinate 193,219 of RYFJ01001313.1, read as the reverse complement.
TTGACCGATCGTTGTGATAGATCGTGTACTTGTAGCCGCCCTTCACCGCCGGTTTCTCCGGCCGGTTTGCCGATTAGGGCACCGAAACCGGGCGGCGGCGAGGAGGCAAGCGATCGGAGCGGCGGGCGCTCGCGTCGCCACCGCGGGCGCCACGAAACGTGCAGCCCATATATGAGTGGGCCCGAGAAGGAATTTCCATTTGGTGCGGCCTAATAACGGGATTGAGGCTTACGTGCGGCCCAATTTTGTTGGGCCGGGGAGGTATTTGTGTCTTACGTGCGGAGGAATTTTTTTTATTTTTATATTTATATTTTTTACTCCCTTCCAAAGGGCGTAAATGTGTCATAATGCAGTACTAGTTTTTTTATACGGAGAGAGTAATATTTACAAAAGTATATTTTTGTTTTTAAGTTTTACAGATCTATACCCCTAACGCCCTCTCGGAGGGTTCTTTTTAAAAAACACTCTCTCAGTAGGTGTTTTATCTGATGTGGCAGACGGCCGTCGACCGTTGCTAATATGCAGCCGCTAGGCCATCTGCTATTTTGCAGGCGCTCTCTTTGCAACCCACCCATAGGGCGTTTTTTGCCCCACCAGGAGGGCCGCCTGCAAAAAGGCCAAAAAACGCCATTCTCTCCTATCTGTGTATATTTTGCAGGTGGCCCCCTTTAGCCCTCCCCAAAGGCATTTTTGCCCTTTTTACAGGGTGCCCTGGCCGAAAAAAAAATGTCCCTAATTTTTTTAAAAAAATAAAAAAAACGAGTTGTACATATTTATGTGACTTAAATTTCGATATATAATTTTAAATATAACACATATAGATAATTTACGATAATGGAACTGCATACGACATTTTCATATCGCAAATTATTTACTACAAAGTTTAACTTTTACCACCTTTGAATCATCTAAAGTTAGACATTTTTAAATGTAACAACTTACATTACAAAATTAATGCACACAAATTGTGCAAGTTATTTTTTATTTTTAAAAAAATTTACACAAAAAAAGCCTCCCTATGACGTTTTTTGTCCGGCCGGGGGCTGCCCGCAAAAAGCCAAAAACACCATTGGGAAGGGTTGAAGGGTTCGTCTGCAAAATAGGTTTAGACACTTTTCTTTTTTTTTGTCTAGCGCCGTCTGTTATCGGCGGCCGACGGCGTCTGTCTTGTTATATAAAAAATGCCCTTTGAGAGGGTTTTTTTTTTTTAAAAAAACCCTCACAGAGAGCTTTAGGGGTATAGATATGTAAAACTTGAAAACAAAAATATACTTTTGTAAATATTAAAAAATATAAATAAAAAAATTCCGTGCGGAGCACCCTGACGCGGGCTGGAGAAGTGTTTGGGCCGAGATGTGTTTGGGCCGTGAAGAATATAATAGTAATAGGTCTGCGTGATGGAAAGGAAAGGGGCGGTGGTTGGTGGTGGGCCTGACGTGAACGGCTCAACCCACGACCGGCTGCTGCTGCTGCTGCTCCCTGTCGGTCAGGTAGGTAGTTACGCCAATTTCCGATAGCGATCGACGCTGCAAACGCAAGCGCTGATCGATACGTAGTACGTACCGCCCGGACTCATCGGCATCGTATTCGTACACTTTGTATTATTCTTGTTTTCTTTTCTTATTATGCGCTACTGTTAACTTAACTGATACTATCTTGTCTTTTTTTAATGTATGGCATAGTTTGATTTTTATAATTTATTTGACTATTTCTCTTCTCTAAAAATATTTATGCAAACAGACAAACATATTATACATGTTCAAAGTACCTTTGATGACGAACTAATTGAACAAATATTATTAGTCAAAGTTTCAGAAAAAAAACAAATATGTCGAAATGAAAACCCGAAGTAGTAGTATTTGTTTTTTCTTTAGTTTCATCTGAAAACTAAAGAAAATCAAATGTGTTGCCGGTCTTCCTCGGCCGCCTGCCAGCGTTCAAAGCGGAAAACGATGTGAAATCATCGTGTTACAGAGCAACCAGCACATCGTCGCCACTCGCCCCCCGTCACCTTTCGTGGATTACCATTAAAAAACGAGAGTTCCACACGCCCACACGTAACCCGGCTGCTGCTAAGTGCTACCACGACGACACAACCATATGGGCATAATAGCATCGAGTGCTTCGCTTATCACTACATCATGCCACTAACAACATGGGAGGAGGAGTTGGATTCTACTATCCTTTAATCATCGGATCTGCGTCGGTGCAAAGGCCGCTGGGTTGTTGTTGGTCAGGTACGAAGTCTTCTACTACTCTAGCTTTGCAATTAATAATAATTTTTATTTTGATCATTTATTTTATTTTAAAAATTAATATAAATATAAAAATAATAAATTAGATCATAACAAAATAAATTATACTTACTTAAATTTTTTAAATAAAACAAATGATATAAAAAATAAATCATATTATTTATTAAAAACGGAGGGAGTAGATAAAAGAAAAATAAAGTGTTCTGATGTGTTTTTAGCTTATAGTTTATGCCTCGGTTTTTGTTAGCACGTTTTTAAAACATAAAACAATATATTTTTTATAAATTTTCTATATAAAATATATTAAAAAAATCAAATAGATACTTTTAAGTTTTTAATAGTTAATACTTAATTAATTATATGCCAATGATATCTTTCCTTTGGATGCATAGAAGCGAACGCCACCGGACGGTAGATTTGTAGGTGGCAGCAGATCTCGTTCGAAGCCAACCTCCCGTTGTTTGGTGTTTATTTGGGGTTCACATGAGGGGAGCAGATCTGTGTGGTTCACAACAAGATGGCCAGCTAAGATCCACGAGGCGAAGATGGCCGCCTGTCGGTTACTCACTCGTTTGACGGCTCGGTGCGGCTCAAATTCTTGCAAGATTTTTCCATCTCTTGTTGAGGAGAGAAAGGAACAACCTGAAAAAGGTTATTCCGTCTATGAAATCCCTGAATAAAAAGTCAATGAGCATGAGAAAAAAGATTCACACACTAGCTACAACTTTTTAAATTTTTTTCAGGGAAATTTTTTAAATTGTAGGAGAATTGTTCGTATCTAACTGCAAATGTACTTTGCATTTTTTTTAACCAAATTTGCTTGTTTTAAAGTTGCACATGATATGTTCGTAGCATTTTTCAGAGAGACCAAATGTTTTGACCTAGCAACAATAACAAATAGTAGAAGAGCAACAACAAAAGTAGCTGTACAAAGAACATAACAAAGGTCTTTTCTGGGTGGCCGAAAAACGGTTTGAGGTTTCAACAGTTGAATTTTTTTTTAAAAAAAAACTCAAAACGTGGAATGTGAAAGGTATGAATTTTCTCTAGAAGGAAGGAGCGTTCAATGTGTTCGTCAGTTGACACCGTCGCAATCTGCGGGCTTTATTCCCAGGGCCCCAGCTGTCAGCCAGCAAGGTTTAACCATGTACTACTTACATCCAAAATCTATTAAAAGCAAAGTACAGTAACTATACGAAAATTATAATGCAGAATCACACATACAGTAACAAAAAAAAACAGAAAGCCCTAACGTGCTTTCCCTTCAGCTCCAGCTCATTCGCCAAGAAAAAAAAGACAAAAAACACGAAAATACCTGTATACATACATACTGTTATGACCTTTGATCACGAATAGAAAATAACCATTTACCTTATCTTATAAAATGCAATCTGAAAATTAAATATACTTGAAGCACTGTTTACTCCAATATTCTCTGTCCTTTATAATAGGCTTGTCTGTTTTTTAAAACCTAGGGACCCTACAGAGAGATTAAAAAATATCTATAGGGGACCACTAATCTAAGAAGCAAATTAGACATTACATACTAGATTTGTGGTCCCTTAAGGACAGCTGTCCACAGTGATCCAGACCGATCCCTACGCCATATGAAAAATATTCCCTTTTTAATGTATGTCCTAAGCTTCGTGTTCGACTTCGATATTTCTCCCTCTCCAAAGGGAAACTTTACCTTGACGAAATGTTCTTTTCTCTGGACAGACCGAGTGACTCTGTTGACTTTATAATGACAAGCAAGATTATTAGTATTTGTCCAAATATCAATTAAATTATGGGCACGGCATCTGATCCTGCTCCAACACATACCATGCTACAGTACCAGATCTCGACTAATCTCGCGTCGTTAACCTGCTAATCAGTCTAATTAACTAATCAGAGGCACCAAACCACCACGAAAAGAGAGAAAGGAAGAAAAAAAAATTCAGATTAATAATATTCGCGCACCTTCTCTTTCCTCTCGACCCCGTCCCGTCCAACTCGTCCTCAATCGCGGGCACCGGCCGAGCCAGCGACAAGCTAGGGAGGACGAAAGGGAGACGAAAGCGGAGGAGGAGGAGGAGAAGCCCGGGCGACCCGAGCGCGACCGCCATTTCTCTCGCCTCCTCGACTTCGCTCGCGTGGGTGGAATCTCCTTGGACTCCCCCACCGCACCGCCGCTGCGCGTAGGCCCGGCGAGCAAGCAGCGCCGCCCGCCGATCTGCTCCGCCCTGCCTCTCCTCAGGTTCGGTTCGTCTCTCGAATTTGGTTCCGGTTGCTGGGTGCCGTTTCGCCCCAGTCAGATCCGCGCCGTGTTTGCTACGCGTTGTCGCTCGGGTTGGTGAGCTATGCGGGGAATGGCCTTGTCCAGATCTCTCCGGGGATCGGAGGCTGTCGGCGATGATAGATCTAGCGCGTGCCGTACGATCACCGCGGCGAATTTGGCACGGCGTAGATCTGGTCTCGTTGTTCGCGCCGGGTTCCGCTGCTCTGCTGTTCAAATTATTGGGTTTCGAGCTTACCTGTGCGGGCTGTTTGGTTGGATGCTCTGTAAATGCTTCAGACCCAGACAGCAATTGTTAGTGATATGTTTTTTTGGATTTTATGGACGAATTGTACAGGGCTCTTACCGAGGAGGAGGAGAGAGCTGAGCAGAAGAAGCTAGATTCTAAAGGGCGCTATGAAGAAAGTATTCGATCAAACTGTCCGAGACTTGTACGTGATTTCCTTGCATCATATCGTATATCATGTGCAGTTCGAGCTCTGTTCGTCTGCTAATCTAATAGATTTGCGTCGTAATTTATTTTTTTCACAGAAAAAGAGAGGTGAACAAGAAGGTCCTCAAGGTGCCTGGTATAGAACAAAAGGTAACATAGATCTCTACTGCTCCCTCACGCAAAAGCATGCATGTGTTAAGCATGATGGTTGCCGTAATTCAATGGATTGCCCGGCTTTCAATTCTCATGATGAGGCATAGTCAGTGACATGAGACGTCTTATTCCATTTTGCTCAATGGCCTCAATACAGATTCTTGATGCCACAAGCAACGAGCCATGGGGCCCACATGGATCACTACTGGCAGAAATTGCCCAAGCAACACATAACTAGTATGTTTTCCAGGCTTTTGTTATTTGATTACCTTTGCAACAAGCTGAACCTAATTTTTCCGGTGCTAATAAACTTTGCGTGCTTGCAGCCATGAGTATCAGATGGTCATGAATGTTGTGTGGAAGAGGATCAATGATACTGGTAAAAATTGGCGGCATGTTTATAAGGTGTGTTTTCATGTTTGCATTTCCCCTCAACCTTCAGTGTTCTCTCCATATATGGATGCAAGTGGAATTAGTGGAAATAGCCACAACTATATGGAGGGCAGGGCATTTCATTCTAATGGTGTACTATGCTGACATGTAGGGATTGATTGTCCTGGATTACTTGGTTGCTCATGGTACAGAGCGAGTAATTGATGACATAAGGGAGCATTCTTATCAGATATCGGTATTGCTGGAAATCTTTTGTTCTGTATCATATACTTAATGTAGTTTCTGCCTCAAGTTTTGGCAGTATCTTATTTACCTGATGCTCATTAACTTTATTATCATAATTGCAGACATTAGCTGATTTCCAGTATATCGATTCGAGTGGGAGAGATCAAGGTAGCAATGTACGGCGGAAATCCCAGAGCCTTGTTAGTTTAGTTAATGACAAAGAGAGAATACAGGAAGTTAGGCAGAAAGCACTTGCTACCAGGGACAAGTGAGTGCACTATCTTTACATTATATCTTATACAGATGTCTGGTCAGTACATTGTGTTTTGTGGACATATATATTTCCCTCTGTTTTATTGACCACTTTTCTGTGTTCATCTGAAGGTACCGGAGTGCATTTGCCACCAGCGGAACACACAGGAGCCCAGGTCGATATGGTGGTGGCTATGACAATGATCGCTATGAAGGAAGCTATGGCAGTAGGTATGATAACAGAAATGGCTATGGGGGAGAAAGAGAGTATGGATATAGGGATGATGACAGATATGGTGGTGCTGGAAATACTCCCAATCGGGAAGGAGATCGTTATTCTAGGGATTCTAATGAGCGGTATGGCAGAGATAGAGAAGATGAGTACAAAGGAAGTCATAGCAACCATGAATATGCAGAAGGATCGGGTCGCAGGAGCTACGGACGAGATAGGGATTCATATGGGGATGATGACGTTTATTCGTCCCGGTCTGTTTCATTGCTTTTTCTGAATTTAAATTCTTACACGTTCATACAGAAGAGTCAATAAACAGCCTATAATATTGTTATTTCTTTAAATCGCTAATATAGTCATTTAGTTACTTATGGTTCTTTATGGACCCTAACTAACATACATTTGTTTCCATTACAGTGGCCGACAAAGCAATGCTGATGGGCCTACTCAGGATGAGAGGTGAATGATGGAGAAATGCTAAGTTCATAGCATATTAACTTGTCTTAATTGAGCGTTATCTTATGTTGTGGTACCTGCTTTGATAGGCCCATAGAGCGGAAGCCATCTAACCAGCAGATTGCTTCACCGCCGAGCTATGAAGATGTCACAAGAGATGCCCAGAACAATACTCATGATGAACGGTATGTATTTTATGTTATAATGTTTGATCTGTAGACAGCAGAACGATCTCTGATTCTGTTCAATATCAGAAATGGAGGGACTGTGCCTGTGCCAGTTGCTGCACCAAAGGTGTCTTCACCTCCTCCTACAATAAGTGTACCCCCAGGACAGGTGAATGGTGTCCAGGATAATACCGTGGAAGATGTACAACCTGCACCACCACCTGCCCATGCTGAAGCTAATGGGTTCGATGAGTTTGATCCTCGTGGATCAGTACCAGGTATAGTTTTCTCTCTTTTTGACACATTGCATTGCATATGAACCAAAAACCCAAATTAATGGAAAGCATCACATAATATTATTTTCAGATATGTTTATGAATAGAACAACTGTAGCAAGAATGATGCCTATTCTGGCATTATACTATTGTCAATATCTTTTGGTAGTAATTAAGTACTGATTTTTTTATTTTATTTTCAATATTTGCATCCCTTATCAGATACCGCCCCTCCAGCGAACCCCTCACCAGCAGTGAATAGCTTGGAAATGGATTTATTCGGATCAGATCCTATTAGTTCGTTGGCCTTGGTATCTGTGCCTCAGCCAATTGCCAGCCCAAATCTTGAGCCATCAGTAAATTCAGGATTTGAGACTAATGGTTTTATGGGGATGCCACCAGCTTCTACTGGATTCAATGAGGTATGCATCTACAGAACTTAGGGCCATTCACATTTAATAATGACATGTTCTAATGGTGCGGTTGTACACTGGGTGGTTCCTTTAATAGGCATGGATCTGTTATACTGAATTATTGTTCTATGATTTTGTGGGCTCGAATACAAACACTATGAAGGATAAAACCTTATTGAAATCATTTTATTTCTTAAATGTATTTAAACATCAGTAATACTGGTGACAGAATTGTGGCCAGTACAAATTTAACATCAAGAGACTTGTTTTGGTTATGGAATGGTTATTTTGTTCTATTTTTTATTGGAATTCACCTTGTGGTTAAATCCAACCATATGTTCATCTTATCCTTTTGGCTTTTGACTTTGCAGTCCTTCGATGCAACAAATCCTTTTGGGGATCCTACACCTTTCAAGGCTGTTCATGAAGAAACTCCTGCAGTTCCTACAAATGCGGCACCTGCTAGTTCTTTCCATGCTGCTGGACCTGCTGCTGATGCAAATCCTTTCCAGCCTGCTTCAGCGGCAACCTTTGGTTTTGGAGACACTCTTGGTGACCTCTCTTTTGGATCAAATGCTGCACCCAGGCAGCAAGATATGTTTGCACCCACCTCCTCACCTTCGGAGGTATCATCTGCAAATCCATCTGTGCTCCCCCAGCAGGCAGTCCCATCTTATGTTTCCTCCCAGGCACCTCAGCCAGCAGCTACTGGTCCACCGCCTGTTACTCATGTTGCCACCACATCATTTGCTCCTCAAGCACCTCAAGTAGGAGCATCCTATCCTCATACAGTTCCTCAGGCTGCCTCCACATTCCCTCATTCACAAGCACCTCACCCTGCAGTCACTAATCCATCTCCAATACCTCAGACTGTTGCCACACCATTTGCTCCTTCACAAGTGCCTCAACCTGCAGCACCGAACTTACCATCAGGCCAATCAAGCTTTTTTACGCAACCAGTTCCAGGGACTGGCATTGATGGCATGTCTGGAGCTCCTTCACAGAATGGAGCACCATCCTACATTCCTTCACAGTCTTCTCAATTTGCAGCTCCAACAAATCTACAGCCATCTCAGCCAACCCACCTCCCACAAACTGCCACGGCAGCTCCACAGGCAACATCAATTTCTCGAGGGGCATCTCAGCCTTTTGCAGTGCCGAACTCGATGCCTTCTGGTGCGAACTTTCAATTACAATCAAGTTCATCAGCTCCCCCAGAAACAATCATTTCAGCCTTGCAAGTTAGTCAATCTGAGCCAGTGAAGAAATTCGAGCCCAAATCTACAGTTTGGGCTGATACATTGAGCCGAGGTCTAGTCAATCTGAACATCTCTGGACGTAAGTGGCTTCGCTCTGGCTGTCTTCTACACTTAAAAATAATTGTAGTTTTGTGACCTGACTTAATCGGATGTCTGTTTTACAGCAAAAGCTAATCCACATGCTGATATTGGAGTTGACTTTGATTCAATCAATCGTAAGGAGAAAAGGCAAGAAAAGAAAGTCTCTCAAGCTCCTGTGGTATCTACGATCACTATGGGTAAAGCCATGGGAGCTGGTTCTGGCATCGGTCGGGCAGGTGCAAGTGCCATGGCACCTCAAGCCAACCCAATGGGTGCAGGCAGGGGCGTCGGTATGGGTATCGGTGCTGGTTCCGGTTATGGTGGTGGAATGGGAATGAATCGGCCAATGGGCATGGGAATGAACCAACAGATGGGGATGGGCATGGGGATGAACCAACAGCCCATGGGAATGGGAATGGGGATGAACCAACAACCAATGGGAATGAACATGGGCATGGGGATGAACCAGGGGATGCCGATGCGGCCTCCTATGGGGATGGGTCCAGGTGGAATTCCCGGTGCTGGCTACAATCCAATGGGTACTGGATACGGTGGGCAGCAGCCATACAGTGGGTACAGGTGAGATTATACTGTACAATGAGATACTCAGCAAGGGGTTGAGAAACAGGTTAGGAGGCGTTTGGATTTTGGTCACCTGGATTTTCTTTATGTATGATTTCTTTTGTTTGGGGGTGGGGGGATATAATTTTTCATTACTATTCTTTTTCTATCCATGTTGGATATTATTGTATCTACTAAATATATGAGATGTGAACGGGGGCAATGCTACAACTACTGTGTAGTGTTGGATGCAAAACCTTGATATTATAATCATCAATGTAGCTGTATAATTCTCTATAGGATGCTTTTTCAGTAAACATTGTGATTGTTTCAGCGTTCTTGCTGGATTGACAATAAAGAGGCTGTACCATTTTGTTGAAACTATATCCTCTTTTTATTGGCGTCCCAGTTTGAGGTACAGTTGCTGTTGGATACCGTCAGTCTGCAAATATCTGCGTCCTTTATTATGCTTTGTCTGAACTCGGGACTACAGGGCGACTGGGGTGGTCCATCTCTTGTTCGCATACTCTGTTCTGATGTGTGGTCAGTTAACCACTGTTGGCAGTGGTTTTGTATCTGACCATATTGAAACGGAAAATTCTGTTGGTTCTTTCTGAAGCAGCGAGCAGCCAGTCGGAGGCAGTGTTTCACAAACTGCACTTTAAAATCTTCGGTCCGATTTATTTGCGTTCTGATTTGAATTTTGAGGTTTGAACACTAGCCAGGAGCAGCAATTGAGGCTTGTAATAAGCAGGTTGGAGTTGTAAGATTCAGGTGGCACCAAAACGTTATGCATCGGCGTATGCACGGATTCAAAATTTTTAAGCCATTTTGACTTTGCTCATGCTACTAGCGTCCCAGCTACTTAATCTCGTGGTTTCTCCTTTTGAGAATCGCAGTGTCACCACAAGCCGACGCCTCTTCCCAAAGTCAAAACTGGTTAATGTCGAGCTTGTACGCCAATGCATTTGCACTCCATTAACCTCCGCGTGTGACAATATCATGAGCTAGGCTTATGCTTGTACACCAATGTTTCATTTATTTCCAGGTTAGAAGAGCACAGGTTAGAAGAGCACAGGTCAGTAATCTACCCTAGTCAAAATAATGACTACGACCCTTGAATCCTGGAGGCTTCGGTATCATTCTTTCAGAGCAGAAAAGGCTCCGGTGGAGCTGTGTCGACAGTGCCATATTTTTCATGTTTAGTTTGACCTAAAAAGCACGATCCCTTGCTTGCTGTGGAAAAAGAATCAGAAGACGATTGCAAACGGTGTTTGAACTCAAAAATCAAAATGATTGCTCCTGAAAAATCTGACCACCCACAGTTAGGAACACAAAAAAAATGGTTGATTATTGCTTGTGCTGAAGGACATGAGGCAGTGAATTAGTCAGGGGTTTAACTTACAGGTTAGCAGCAAACGTAATCTTGGTAAAAGACCGTAACTGCATATTCTAGTGACTAATTAGTCGGCCAATAACAATTTTTCTAACCAACACAAATGATTCACTCTCGGGCATACTACGACATCGCATTTTGTAAGCTGCAATGTACGCACTGTAGAATCTATATGTCCAGAGAGAGGAATTGCAATTTTTCTTCTTTTTTGTACAGTCATACAGAGTTAGACATACATTGCGTTTCTGATTTTTTTTATATTTTGATCCTTTATGAAAGCTTATTTTACAAATAGATTATTAAAATTCCATGAGTGAACCTTTTTTCTCAGTGCCAGGGTCCTTGGCAACGAGGTCCAATGCCTCGGTGCAAGGGACCCTAGTGCCACACCCCTCCCCCCCTCTTGGCACCGCTGCCCTGCTGGATGTATTATGGATGCTAAAACTGCCGACCCGAGGTGATCAAGATCGGCACAATGGGACATCACAATTAAACATAAACCGTCCATAATACATCTAATGAACCACCTATTTTCATTGGCCATGTCAGTGCCAGGGCTTGCGTCGAGGTAGGAGATAGTCTACCACCTCGGCTCCAGGGTGCGGGCTAAGGCGGGAGCGTACCTCGGCGCCAGAGAACCTGGCATTGAAATGGCTACCCTTGGCGCTAGGGTCATTGGCACTGATCCTTGGCCACTTCAGCTGCTAGCCTGACAGTGGTGCCACGGGTGCGGGGCCCTAGGCAGCATTGTGTTTCCCTAGGTAGGATTGCTCTTACTGTTTATGCCAGGGTTATCACACACCGGTGGTAAGCGTGGTAAGGATGATAACTGTAAAAAAAATCGGACAAAATTTACTAAAATTTTAAATATTTATTTATTTTTTTGAATTTGGCAGCGTACCCCGGCAGTTAACCCGATTATTGTGTTAACCGCGCGGTAAGGGAAATCTGGGCCCTGGGCTCAGAAAACGAGTAGGATTGCTTCTTCAGATGAACCCGGCATCTCTTGCCCTCAAACTGCAGCAAACTCGATTGCAGTGTTGGCGTGAATGCATGTGCAAATGCTCTCGCTGCAATGCTTGGTTTCTAGATGTCGCGAGATCCATGAATGCCGGTGTGGTCTGCTTGCTCTAATGGCGATACGACGCGACGACTCGCCTGCATGCACGCTGCCCTTTTTGCCCTTTTCTTGCTTCCGTCGTCTCTCCGGGCAAGTGATCCTGGTTTAACCCATAATAACTTATCATCTGGCCTAGCTTGCATTGCCCCTGGTTTAACTAGGGTTCACGCTACGTGTGTTGACATTGTGCAGATCATTTCAGCATTGGGAACTGGGTCCCGTTATTAGTTCTGTAATCACGGTTAATTACTCGTGTTTTCGATAATTAGTACTAGTATGTGATTTGATTTTATAGATTATCTGAAGCATAAATCCTTCAGATCAGAAGCCATTTCTTGGGAATTTGCTGGGTTCTTTGTCTGTTTTCTCTATTGCATTGAACGCTAGCTTGTTTGCAAAGCCTTTATTCACATCACCCAATGTACTGAGAGTTCGATAGTTCGAGTTTGAGAACAAAAACTAAACAAATCGCATTTTACGGCCATAATCTTCGGCTGCAAAGGTGGCTTTTTCATGCTTTCCGGCATGCCAAGATGTGAATGGTTTCTTAGCTTTGCTATGTCTAAATTTTTCATGTGATGTTCAGAGCATTTTGTGCAGAGCCATGTAGCTCTATCGCTTCGATGACACTCGCCGTCGTCGTGCCTAGTGTTCCCACCATGCAAACTCCTCCTTCCTCTCACTCTAAGCTTCACCTTTCTCACAGCACAAAGTGATTACAGTTTGATTTGCTTCTGAACAAATGCTGAACTTTGAAATGCAGCACCGGCGATAGACTTATTAGCTTATAAAAAGGAGGGCATATGGTACATTGCAACCTAGAGTCCGGTCCATGAACGATCATATCTACCTGCCTTCCTCTGTGATCGACTCTCCTCTATCTTCACTTTCCTCTCTCTGAATCTCTGATTCATCAGAGGATCATTCATTCTCCTATTTCACTCTGATGCAGCAACTACTGCTTATTATGCTCCTGCAAAGCTGCTGCTGAATTTTGCATGTACCAGCTCAGTTTTCATGCAATATACATGTCCATCTGAATTCTGAAGAGCTAATAGCAAACACTCTCTGAAGAACTAGCAAGTAACTAGTAGCGTTATTGCTGACTTCTCATTTCCTGAAGGTAATAGCAGACACTTTCTCTCTCTGAAGAGCTAGCTTGTCTGAATCACTGTACCGACCTGTTCCGTTTTTCGTTCTCGTGTCTTGTACTAGCAGCATCAGGCTACGAGCCTACAACTAGGTGCACATACAAATTACTTAGGCAAGTCATATGTTTAGGTTGCTTGTGTGTTCCAAATTCGGTGTCCACTTTACTCAATTCGTACTGCATCACTTAGATGCTGACTAAGTAATTCATCTAGTAGCTTATATATTCCCATCAAGTTTAAACTAGCAGAGATTTCTAATACGTTCGATCCCACATAGTCACAGTTGAATGCTAATCTTTTTTCAGTTAATTTCCCGCCACAAAGTGCACACTAGCAGAGACAGCTCGGAAACAATTTAAACCGATCGATCAGGCGTCGAGATTGGCGCGAGTGAGTTCCCGCCACCCATGGGTGTCACCCGCGCGCACATCGTGAAGAATGATGCACTGGAGGGCATGCTGGGCGAGTTCGTCGGCGGCAAGGCCGGCGGCGGCGGGAAGGCAGGGCGCACGGCGAGGCACTCGTCCCGGCTGGTGGCGGCGCTGACGTGCCTCCAGCTAGCGTTCGCCATCTACGCCACCTTCCTGCTCTACTACATGAGCCCCGCCGTCGACCTGCGCACCAAGCCGGACTTCGCCTGGGCGACCCGCATCGCGCAGCACTGGAAGCAGCTCATGGCGCAGCCCGGCGGCGGCCCGCCGCTGTCGCCGGAGGAGGTGTGCGAGCACGAGAGCATCGACTTTGAGCAGAAGAAGTCGACGGACGCGACGATGATCCGCCTCAAGCGGGAGCTCTACGAGGAGGTGCGCGCCTTCCAGCAGCAGAGCTTCGGCGCCGAGACGCTGCCGGAGCTGCTGCGGATGCGGTCGCGGTGGAGCGCCACCGGTGCGAACCAGCCGCGCGTGACGGTGATCCTCAACCACTTCAAGCGGCGGACGCTGTGCGCGCAGCTGGACACGCTCCGGCGGCAGACGCTGCCGTTCCACCGCGCCTGGGTTCTCGCCTTCGGGAGCCCCAACGAGGCGGCGCTCCGCCGCATCGTCGACAGCTACAACGACTCCCGCATCAGCTTCGTCTCCTCCGGCTACGACTTCAAGTACTACGGCCGCTTCCAGATGGCGCTGCAGTCGGAGTCCGACTTCGTCTACGTCCTCGACGACGACATGATCCCCGGCACCCGCATGCTCGAGATCCTCTCCCACGTCGGCGGCACCGACAAGTACCGGAACGCCGTGCTCGGCAGCATCGGCCGCATCCTCCCCTTCCGGCAGAAGGACTTCACCTTCCCAAGCTACCGAAAGTTCCGCTCCAAGGAGGCCGGCCTCTACCTCCCCGACCCGGCCTACGACATCACCGTCGACCGCATCGTGCAGGTGGACTTCCTCTCCAGCTCGTGGTTCCTCGCCGCCGACCTCGTCAAGGCGCTCTTCATCGAGACGCCTTTCACCTTCATGACCGGCGAGGATCTCCACCTCAGCTACCAGCTGCAGAAGTACATGGGCGCCGGCTCCTTCGTGCTCCCCGTCGACCCCGCCGACAAGGAGACGTGGGGCGACAGCGAGCACCGCCTCGCCTACGTCTCGGAGACGACGGTCATCTTCAAGGACATCGTGCAGGTGCGCGACGAGCAGTGGTGGCGCGCGCTCACCTCCGGCTACGTCACGCAGTGGGCGGCCATGCACCCGCAGAATGTGGACGCGCTCTTCTACGCGCACTCGCTCGGCGAGGTCCGCGCGCTGGCGCCGCTGCTCGAGCGGTTCCGCACCACCGCCGGCCGGAAGGCCTACCTCGTCGTGTCCGGCGGCGGGCACTGCCCCTGTGAGGAGGCGGCGACGGTGCTCAAGTGGCCCAAGGTGGTGTGCAAGGAGAGGCGGTTCAAGATCTTCGACCTCGGCGTCGGGGCGCTCTCCGGCCCGTCCCCGTCGGAGGTGCCCGTCCTCCAGGCTGTCTACTCCAGCATGCGCGGCATCGTGCGCATGCACAACCCGAGCGTCATCGTCGCCGTCGCCGACGTCGACGCCAAGGTCAAGGACGCCCTCCGCATGGCCGCCAACGCCGCCGTCAACCGCACCGCCCTCGTCCTCCTCCCCCGGAACTCCATCTCCAAGGTGCTCTGGATGGCCACCCTCCGCCCCACCTCGCTGCCGAGTAAGCAAACCCTTCTTCCACCTCACGATCATTTGCACGCATCGCAACCAAAATTGCAAAATCAATTAATGGATTGGCTGGAACGCGTTGCAGATTGGAACAGGATGCGGATCTCGGTGAACATCGTCACGCAGAACCGGGCCAAGTCGCTGCGGCGGCTGCTGGAGTCGCTGCGGAGCGCCTACTACGTCGGCGACGAGGTGCCCATCAGCTTCAACATGGACAGCCGCGTCGATGCGGCGACGCTGAACGTGGTCAACTCCTTCGATTGGCCGCACGGCGGCAAGACGCTGCGGCGGCGGATCATCCAGGGCGGGCTGATCCGCGCGGTGAGCGAGAGCTGGTACCCGGCCTCCGACGACGACTACGGCCTCCTCCTCGAGGACGATATCGAGGTGTCCCCCTACTACTACCTGTGGGTCAAGTACGCCCTCCTCGCCTACCGCTACGACCCGCAGGTGGCGCTGCCGGAGCTCTCCTCCATCTCGCTCTACACGCCGCGGCTGGTGGAGGTGGTCAAGGAGCGTCCCCGGTGGAACGCCACCGCCTTCTTCGGCCGGAGCCATCACCCAAACACCCCCTACCTCCACCAGCTCCCCTGCAGCTGGGGCGCCGTCTTCTTCCCCAAGCACTGGCGCGAGTTCTACGCCTACATGGCGGCGCGCTTCACCGAGGACGCCAAGCAGAACCCCGTCCAGATACCTCGCTCCCGCACCAATGGCTGGCAGGCGTCGTGGAAGAAGTTCCTCATCGACATGATGTACCTCCGCGGCTACGTCAGCCTCTACCCCAACTTCCCCAACCAAACCAGCTTCTCCACCAACCACATGGAGCCCGGCGCGCACATCAGCGCCAAGGACAACGTCGTCAAGCACGACAAGCGCGACTTCGAGGTGCCGCTCGTCGCCGACGACTTCTCGCCGCTGCTTCCCGCCGGCAAGATGCCGCCGGCGTCCAAGTTGCCCGTGCTCAACCTCTTCAACCAGCCCGTCTCCTTCAAGGGGCTCAAGGCCGCCGGGGCAAAGCTCCGGCAGGACGTCATCAGCTGCGCCGCCAACCAGCTCGTCGCCGTCGACTACGTCACCGGCCTGCCCAAGAACTGCACCGCCTTCTGATCACGTTGTTAGTACGTACACGGCCTGCATTGCATTGCTTCGATGCATGCATGCTAAACGATCTGATGATCCATATGTTTATCATTCGATGCATGGTGATTTTTATTCTTTTGCTCATGATCTTTACACTGTATTTAGCTGTGATTTTGTTGTCTGTTCTTTCGGTTTCTTTGAACCATTTAGCAGTGAAACTGAAGGAAGTGCAGCGCGCTTTTGCGCTCTGTGTTGATGGTCTGTAAAGGGCTAAAGATGTAGCCAAAAGTGGCTTCTCTTTGTCATTGTTCTTGATTTTTCACAATAGAACCTCAATAAGAACTGTTCTAGTTGTACAGTCTTCAATTCCTCCTCTGTTTTAAACCTGTCATGTACGATGATTTACTCAATATATCGATCAAGATTACAATGATTAATAGAAGGAGGGAAGCAATTTTGAGATGGTGCTAAGGCAGTGAATTTATAAGGATCGACAGAAATTTGCTTCCATTCCACTGTCCAAGCTGCAGTTTATCCATTATTTGCTTGTAAATATACTGTATGCCAGAAATCTTCAGGTCGACAAAGTACAGTAACAGCAGGAGCATGCCTCTGATCGAATAACCCCTAGTAGCAGCCGTACTTGAGATTTCATCCATGGAGGAGAACTCTGATTGGAGAAGGAACGATGAGAGGAATGATAGATGGGAGAAAGAAACAGCAGTTCCATTTTAGTCTTCAGGAGAGTAATGCAGACTCGCAGACGGCTGCACATGATGTGATTTGTGAAGGGCCGACGACATTGTGCTACATTTGAAGAAAAAAGTCCATTTTGTAACTTTAATTTGATTCGTGTCCCTAAACAAAAAACTAGATATAAAGAGTCCCTTAACTATTAAAATTGGGTCAATTTACATCTCTCTGGCGGTTTGGATGGTAGTTTCGTCCTATGTGGCGCTCATGTGGCGTGTTGATCTGGTCTTCATCTCCCATGGCGCCCACGTGGCGTGTTGATCTGGTCTTCATCTCCCATGGTGTCTACATGACGCTTACATAGCATTACAATTAAAAAAAACAAAATAAAACTAGTGGAACCCATATGTCATTAACATCACCCTGCTTCCTTCTCTACCCCTCTCTCCCATCTCTTCTCTCTCTTTTCCACAATCTCCGGCGAGAGGAAGCAGACAAGCGAGCTCAACAGCCGCGTTGTAGGATGAGAGGACGGCGCGGATGGCCTCTGACTGCTCCAGAAGGCCGAGGATGGTGGAAGCAGTAGTGGGCTACAACAATGATGGCCATGCGGCGTGCGGCCGTGCACTAGGAGCCGTCGTGCCGAGCCCGCCTGCGTGGGGCACGTCGGAAGTAGGCAGGAGCCGTCGTGCCGAGCCTAGATCTAGCGATGCCGGAGGAGCTCTGTAATGCCCTAGCATTAGGCATAAAACCTAAATTAATAAAAGCTATATTTGTGAAAAATTAGATCTTTGTTTGCGTGCCAAGTCTCGATCTCGTTCCAACAAATCCCCAGACTCAAGTCCCAAGCATCACGCCCCCCCCCCCCCCCTCCCAAACTCAAATCAAATTGGCAATTCAAAATTTTCCCCTATCCTTAAATCCATTCAAATCCACATCCTCCCCTCCAAATTCTCTCTATAAAATCAAATAAACCAAAACTCTCTATTGGGCTGCAATTCTCTCTTTCTCTCTTGGCTGGCCTAACCCAATTCCCTGCTCGACATGTCTATCGCACCGGCCCAGTACTGCACTCCAGCCAACCGGCCTGCTTCGGCCTTCCCCGCGCGGGCACGTGCCTCGCATATACATAGGCGAACGCAAGAGAGGAGAAATCTTCCTCCTCTCTTCCTCGTGCTCTGTCTCTCTCTCACCCCGCTGCTCGCCATTGCCGATTTCAAACTTGACGCGCCTCGGATACTCTCGTTTTCCGCTCATGCGCGCCCTACCGTGGCCGACCGAGAGTACGCCGCCGTCACCCCTCCTGCCACGGTGACCGCCCTGCCGTCCCTCCGCTCCAAACACGCTTGCCCAGCTTTCGCCGTCATCCGCCCGCGTCACCGTGGTCCACCGCTAGCCGCCAACGCGGGGAGCCGTTCCCTTCACGCCTCCAACCCGACTCCGCCCCAAAACGGAAGCACTCAGCCTTGCCGTTTCGCTGCCCGCTCCCTTTTCCCCCTCCCGGGCCGGACACCACCCCTCCACCTCTTGGCCTCTTTCACTAGTGGACAAAGGCTGCTGACGCTGGCCGTGCCAGCCCACCGTCCCCTTGCTTGACTGTGCCAGCGAGGCCGCCACTGAGGGGAAACCCCTCGCTCTCCCCGCTCCAAACCGACCTCGCCTCGGCTATAAATGCCATCGCTATTCCCTCCGTTCTCCCCTTCCAAAATCCCTTCCTCGCCGGACCAAATCCACTCCGCGCGGCCGCATCCAACCTGGCCGCCTCCCGCCGCTTGTGCCGGGCAACGGTGCAGACCAGGAGACCGCCTCCATCGCCGCCGCTGGTCTCCCCTTCCTCGCCTTCCCCACGCCGAGGTCGAACAATCACATTCGCGCCGCCAGCCGTTCGTCATAGCGCCCCGCCGCCTCGGTAGTCTATCCTCTCTTGCCTCCTCTCTGTCTCCCTCCCTAGCATGCGTGGAAGCCACCATCGTTCCCTGGGGCCTAGCAGCTTGCCGTAGACGCCACGCTATGCCACCGCCTTGCTGTTCGCCACTGCCCGTCGTATAGTGCTAGCCGCCGTCAATCTCCATAATGGGAACCGATTCTAGCACCCCTAAGGAGCCCCCATGCACGAGGAATCGTACAATGGAGCAACACTAGCAAAACGCCCAAATCACCGCCGCCGTCGGGCTCCGCCACGATTTCTCGCCGTCGTTCACCCCCCGATGAATCCGAGCCGTCTATTCCCCTTGGTCTCCTCGACGCACCGGTGGCCTCTCCATCACTAAAACCCCGGCGAGTCACGTCGTCGTAGGCCGTCGATCTGATACTTGTGCTTCTTCAACCTCCCGCCGTCCGACATGGCTGCCAACTCAGAGCCACGTCTCCGCCACCTCATTGCCGCGTCGGCACCTCTTCGCCACGTGTGCACCTCGGGTTTACCCCACCGTCGCTCAGTACGCGCGGTCCACGGAGAGCCATTCGGCTGCGCATGGGCCCGCTGCGTCCCAGAGCACCATGGATCGCCGATGTGCCTAACCCACCATCATCCTTGTCCCATCCCTCCGTGAGCTCTCTCCTCATAGACCCAGAGGCTGACAGCGAACCCCGTGCATCAGTTAGGGCCAGTTTGTCAGACCCCACCTGTGCCGATCTCACCCTGGCTGGGCCGTGAGGCCGTGCAGCCCGTTCCGCCTGCTCACCCGATCCAAGTCACGTGGGCCTCCTTGGTCCACTCGGCCCAAACCGCAGCCCCTGCACCCAATCTCACTGACCGCTAGGCCCCCTCTGTCAGTGGCCCAGGGAAGATTAAATCCTAAGAAACCATTTCTTTTCTCTTTTTCAATATTCTAGAAATTCCCAATACCTTCAAAAATCAACATCTTCTCAACCATTTGTCCGATTCACTCCGTTCAACTTCTAAAATTCTTCTAAAAATGGGATCTATCCAATGGCATGCTTAGAGGTCACCAATAGGGCTTTTATTTTGTTTTTTCATTGAGTTGTCTCGTTTCGCGTGTAGCTTTAGAGTCGGAGGAGCCTTAGGACGCGAATCTCGAAGGAGAAGCTTCAAGCCTTGAGCAAGGCAAGCCATCTTTGAACAAGTTGCGCCCATAATTGCAGAAATAAGTATTTTAATTGCCAAAAATGCATTGCTTAGGCAACACTGTGAAATTTCTCGGCCGCGATTGCGAGACAATCGGTTGGCTGCCAACCTAAGTTGCAGCATTGATTTCTTTGCTAATTATGATCCCCTGAACATCCTTGTCACCTCCCTTGATTGATTCCGGTATCTGTGAAGACAGGCATGGTACCAGTAATCCCCTATCAAATTTAAAAATGATCACGATGGGTAAAACTTGGGTTTGCAAAACCTTTGGAAAACCTGACACCTAAGTCGGTGCCTTGAAAATAAAATGAGTTTACAAAACTTGCGATGCGAGAACTGTGTCAGCAAGGTGAGTCTTCTGCATCGCAGCTAAGGAATGATTCCTTTTGAATTTTATTCGAACATACAATAATACAACCACATGGGTTAAATGGGACAACCCCTGTCAAAGTAACTAGCCGCCCAGGGACGCCTTGTATGCCAATAGACTGTGGATCGTGCGGGAGGGTGGTGGGGATTCCTCCTGGGTTCTTGGCACAGTATGGTCTCGGACCTACCCTATTGTTTGTCGTGGACCCCTCAAGTTAGCATGAGGTAACCTGGTGTCAACTCTAGAAATGTCTTGTCGCGAAAACCCCTAATCACCAGTTGTGTCCGTTCTGCGTGAGCTGGGTAATAGGGTAAGTCACGTCGTGTGGGTAAAGTGTACCTCCTCTGCAGAGGTCTAATGTAACACCCTGAAATTATCCCTATATAAAATATTGTACAAAAAGAATTTTTAGAAATGGAATTAAAAGTCTCAATGAGTGAAAAGAATAAAATCAGGGAAAAATCTGAAGAAAAATGGGCTTGAAAATAATTTTATAAAATTCTTTGCTTAATTATTTAATTTCTGGAATTTTCTGGGAATTAATTGATTAGGGGAAGTAATTTCGGCAAAATAAATAAGCTCACAGCAGTGAAATAAAAAGAGAAAGGTTTTTAAAATCCCCTTCGCAGCCGCTGGGCCAGATCTCGGCCGTTGCCGTGCCCGCGCCCTCTCCAGTGCCCGTGCCCGCGCCCTGCCGTGCTCGTGCCCGCGCCCCTGCCGTGCCCGTGCCCCGCCCGTGCCCGTGCCCGCGCTCGCGCCCGTCCGTCAGGTCGTCGTCTTCCTCGCGCCCGAAGGCGCTGTAGCACCCGAGAGCCGCTGCCG
Source organism: Oryza meyeriana var. granulata (assembly GCA_003991445.1). Taxonomy (NCBI): domain Eukaryota; kingdom Viridiplantae; phylum Streptophyta; class Magnoliopsida; order Poales; family Poaceae; genus Oryza; species Oryza meyeriana. Next base: position 171,907 of record RYFJ01001313.1, on the reverse strand, counting down.
CGAATCTCGCTGAATCCGTTCGCCTCGGACCCGTTCTCTCCCAATCGGTTGAGGGAAAACCGAGTCCTTATCCTCCTCTACCTAATCCCCAAGAATCCGGAGCTGAATCGTGCGTGGAACGGAGCCCCGAAGCCTCCCGAGTCGGTCTCCTCTCTCTCTCTCGTCGCCGCCGCTAAAATCGCCGCATCTGAGCCGGAGTCCTCTTCTCTCCGCCTTAAATAGCGAGCCTGGAACCCCTAGGGTCGTTTTCGCCCATTGGATCGAGCGCCAGCAAACCCTAGCCGCCTCTCCGCGCCTTGCGCTTGTTCCGCCGCCACCGCCAGGTTCTGGTTGCGCGCCGCCGTCGCCTCAGCCGCCGCCGGAGTTCGCCGCCGCCTCGGTTAGGTTCGCCGGGTCCCGCTGAAGCCAGGCCGCCGCCTCGTAGCCCTCGGAAGCCGCCGGAGCACCACCGTCGACGAAGACCAGAAGCCCTCCGCCGCCTCAAGCTCGCCGCCGGCCGTCTCCGTCGCCGTTCTTCGCCGTTTCGCCCTCGGTAACGATCGCCTCGACCTCCTTTACCTTTTCCCGCTCTCCTAGTGCGTCGCCGCGCCGCCGATCGCCGTCGACCATCGGATCCTGTGCCGCCGCCGTCGCCGCCATCGCTGTAGCCGCCGTGGTCGCCGCGTGTGCGCTAGCTCGCCGCCACCTCAGCGCCGTAGCCGATCCGATCGGGATCAATGCCGGCCGATGGATCTCCTCGGTTAGATCCCACCCGTCCGATCCAAACCCTAGAGATCCCAGCCCCTCATGGACCACGGTGGACTCGGTTCACCATGGACCCGATGCCTCCCTTGCTCTGACAGTGGGCCCCGCTGGTCAGCCGAGAGTCCCCTCTCTTCTGTGACGTCTTAAATACCTTTTCCGGAATAAAATTAATTCAATGATGACACAATAAATCAGTTAGTTCTTTTAAATAGGCTTAAAACTTCTAAAGATCATAACTAATTCATACGAACTCGGTTTGAGGTCGTTCAAGTCTCTAATTTCTCTAAAAATCATGAACTATCCATTAAAAATATAACAATGTACTATTCATATGTGTTGATGTACTGTTTTTGCCATTTTGTTATTTGCCTATAGCTACCGACGCTTAGGAAGAGGCGCAGTTTGTCGAAGCAGGTGTCGAAGACTGTGTGGAGCTGCAAGGCAAGTCACACAGATTCCTCTTTCTCATTGAACATATTGATCCTATGATTAAAGCTATGTTTTCCTTCAACGCTGCATTTATTTTGGAATGTCATCGGGACAGGAAAACCCTAACCTTTGTTTATGGCCCCTTTGATTTGATCACATGACATTGTACCTATGGGATAATTCTGACTAGCTACCTTTATTTATTGGTTAGCTAGAATAACTCTAGGACCCTGCTTAGCCATGCCTAGCAATTAATAGAATAACTTATGGGTTCTCATAATGATTTCTATACTATTATTCAGTCACATGGAATGATGATCCCTTTACGACGTGGTCGTATAAGGACAATTTAATGGTCCACTAAAACTTGACTAAAAGGTGGGTTGCGAGCACCATGGTTGGTGTTGTTGCTAGCGGTGCTCGTGACAGTTAAGGACCGGTTCGCGGACTACTTGTTGCGAAGCAACACTCGTGCTAACCACAAGCCAGCATGGGTAATGGTAGGATCCAATGCGTTGTACGTTCAACCGGGGTCCACCATGGTGTGTTGTGGCTGTGTCAATAAGACCACCATGGCTGCGTCAATAAGTCCATGTCTTGGGCGTTGGATCGTTTCCTTGTTGGGGGCCTGATCAGCTCCTGCCGGAAACTGGTGGTCCAGCGGGTGGCTCTCTTGTTGTGCGGATTACATGGAGGGTCCTATCACAGTTCCTTACCGAGATACCGTGGTGGTATCAAGGGGCACAGTGATGTGCTGTGGAGTTGTGTCTTGTGGGTAAATTGGTACATCTCTGGCCAGAGTAAAACTGTTCAAATAGCCGTGCCCACGGTTAAGGGCGGCCTAGCGATGTTTTCTGTGATTAGTCCCGCACTACTTAAATTTAATGGTTGAACAGTGGAACATGTGTAGCTCCAGGTTGGAGTGGTTGGGCCTATACCGTTTTGGTGAGCGATATAGCGTGGATTAATACTGTTATTTAATTACCGTTTTACTACTCTCTCAAATATTTTATTAAATGCTTTTATGCAATTTTGAGCCATATTATGCCCTCCTTTGTTATCCTGTGCACTTGCATACTTGCTGTGTGGCTTGCGGAGTATGTCATATGCTCACCTTGCAATCAACAATCATTCAGAGGAGGACTACAGCGAAGAGGACTACCTGGAGGACTAAGAGGGAGCCCAGTCAAGTGCGTGGAGTGGGAATCGTCACGCTGTTGTTTATTTATCCGCTGCTAGAACCTTATTGTACTGAGAGGTACCATTCACCTCTGTAATAAATGCTTACGCTATGTAACCAATTACTTTGATTATCAATTTTGTCATGTGTGCCTCGGTTGATTCCTGGACGAGGGTTTACACACAATAAAACTCCAGAATTTTGGATGGAAATTCTGGGCGTGACATCTAAACTGTTTGAACAGCCGTGTCCACGGTCATGGACGGATGTGAGATGATTCCTTAGCGTAGTTTTGCTTGGCTACTGCTTGGGAAAAAATGTTGTGGATTGGGAATCCGTTTTCGGAACTTCGGAGAAGCTGTTGAGGACAGCAGGGTTGTGGGCCTAGTTTATTGATGGATCAGCTGGTATAGCTGGATCCCAGAAAGCCAACTCTTGAGAGTTGGGCTGAATCAAAGACTGATATAATTCACTTAGACCAAGCGAGACTTCACCTTGCTCAGGTTGTCAAGAAGCACACACTTAGAATATTCCAAAGAAGTCCAAATAAAATCAAGTGACAAAACAACCAGCCACGCTTTGAAGCTTGCATTAACCACTTAAGTTTCCATGACTTGTTGAGTATGCTAGTACTCATCCTTACTTTATATCTATTCCCCCCCGTGCTGGAAGACGAGATGGATCCAACCGACGAGAAGTTCGTCCAAGAGCAGGCTGGCTTCGAGGAGTTTTAGGGTTTCGGCTTAGTTCTCGAGTCGCACTTGTGGCTTCGGGCTAGTTTTCGTTTCCGTTCTTTTGCTAATGTATCGTTGTGAACTCGGGGTATGTTCGTATTTCCAACCTGCTTGTAAGACTATGTCTATTAATGAAGACAGTTGTGCCATGGCAGTTCCATCGCCTACTGTGCTAACACGAGACTTTCTCCAGTGCTTGGAATTAATTAGGACCGTTAATTGTCTCTAATCTAACACAGTAGAATAAGAGGTACCGATGAAAAGGTACCTAAGTGTGGGCCAGGTACTGAAGGTGGAAGGTTAAAATAATAATTGGCTTGTAGGGTTAATTTATATGGTTAAGGACTGCGTACAATCCTCTGCGTCTATCTTATTCGGTGGCGGGCGAGCGGCAGCCTTGGCAACCTTGGCACCGGGCGAGCGGCGGTGGCAGCGGGAGAGCAGCGGCAACAGTGAGCAAGCAGCGGCCTCGACGGTGGGTGAGCAGTGGCCGCGGCAGCGGGCAAGCATGCTCGACCTCGATGACCTCGAGCAGCGGCCTCGACGACCTCGACGGCGGCCTAGCAGCGGCCTCGGCGGCAGGCGAGCAGCGGCCTAGACGGTGGAGCAGCGGACAAGCAGCGGCCTCGGCGACCTCGGCGGCGGGCAAGCAGCGCATTGGAACCTCTGTGCCTCTCTCTCCTTTTCCCCTCATCTAGCCGAGCTCACCATCACCTGCCTCTGCCGCCACCCTACTGCCGCTCCAACGCCGCCCGCCGTGCGCCGCCTCCTCGCCACCCCGCCCGTCACCGTGTTGCCGCAAGTCGTCGCCGGTCGCCGCTTCTGCTCCACCGCCTCCCCGTGTGAGCTGCTGCCCTTGTTGCGCCCCACGCCCCTGTGCGGCGTGTGCCGCCGTCTTCTCCGGCTGCCCAGCGAGAAATAATTTGACCGTTTGGTTTATTTCCTATTTCTAATTTGTCCTTTAAACATTAACAGCTGATACTGCTTGATTTAGAAGATATATGAGGTACCTTTTAATCATCGTAAAAGGTCCCGTGCTAACATTATATTACTGTGACTAGTAGTATTATGTATGATAATTCTACCACTCAGACTTTTATTTTCGACTCAGACTTTCATTTTCGGAAGATCAGTAGATCAGTTTGGGGCGTGTCAAGCTCGATGCTCAACGATGACGCTCAGCACGCCGGGCTCGACCTCGATCCGCCCCATCTCCTTTGGCTGCCGATCTGTGCCGCTTCTTCTGGGACGACCTCGATCCACGCCGCTGCCGAGGGTCGTCGTCGTCGATCTATGCGCCACCAAAGACCTCTGTATCTGCAGCTCCTTTACTCGGGGCCGGCGACAGTCCCTGCGTCGTCATCTTCTGCGCCTCGCATGAGGCCCCACGATCCGGCTATGGGAGCGTTTGGGCGAAGATGCCTCTTCGCAGTTCATGCCCTCCTCTCCAGCTCCGGTGCTCTCCGTCTACACCACCGCCGAGGTGCCGCGCCGTTCGTGCAGCCGATGGTCGGGGGCTACATGCTGCGCTCCATGCCACCGCTGCCGCGGCCGGCCCCTCCCTCCTTCCTTCCCCTTCTTCCAATGCCCCCTGCCTTGGGCACCGACCAGCTGCTGCTCCTTGCCACATCGGTTGTAGCTGTGCTCCATCGTATCAGATCGAGGGCACCGTCCGAAGCTCGAGCTCCTCGCCGCCTTGAAGAAGAGCGGGTAGAGGGGAGGAAGGAAGGAGAGAGAGGAGAGGAGCTGGAGCCCAGGAGAGGGGGAAAAGAGGAGGAAGAAAATGATGGGAAGGAAGATGAGGTGGCCACTTACATGTGGATCGTACTGCATTATTTTTAATTCTTCTAGCTGATTGTACTGTTACGCCAGCCCAAATCACCGAGAGACTTAATTTGCACTAGTTTTGATAGTTGAGGAATATGTTATAGCCGGTTTTACGGTTGAGGTAGGTGAATGAAACTCAACCTATAGTTGAAGGACGTAAAGTGAAATTTTTCTATAATTGAATAGACCTGGCAGGCCCAAGTTTTATTAGCAATAGCAGCCCAATAATAAAGAGGATTTGATTCGTTGGACGTATTCATGACTCCTCTCATATCAACTGTACTTCCTTCTCAACCAGTTTAGCCCTTTGAAAAATCACTGATAAGTTGCACAACTAGAACACAAGATGAAGATTTAAATGTTCAGCCCCTGTACATCGGTTTTTTTTACAAAAGAAGTAGGTGGTACTCCAGGGTGCAAACCAGTAGTATGATAGTCTCCATTCTGAATCCTTGTTCGTCAGTATTAGTTTGCATTCTATATATATTTTGTCTTTAAATTATTGTACTGATCCGGCAGGACAGTAGACTTGCTATTCATATTCTGTATTACAGAACAGCAATGTTCAAGTGCCCACTGGTCCAGCACATTATTAGGTGTCTAAGTCCCAGCAGCAAATTGAGTTAGTTTAAGTTGTCAGTTGTCAGCAGTAGCGCATAATTATACCAGAGGTAGCCAGGTCACAAGAAGAAGAAAAAAAGGAGAGATTGAGAGCATAAGGAATATAGCTCCTCAAACTGGATGATCACAACTTGTACAGAGGCACCACCAAGGCAGAAGAAACAAAAAGGCATATAGAGATATATAATTAATTGCTACAAAGTAATTGCTAGTATAGAAACCAAATAACACTTATCAATCCCTAGACATAGATGAACTGCAAAAAGAATTTTTCGGAGTTCAGTACATCAAGCTCCAATATAAACTATGATGGATGTGCCCCCTGACTGGTAGCTACTACTCCTTGAGACAGCAAGAAACTTCTAATTAGCAAACCAACAAACTCCACCTCCTCATCACTCCCTTTAAAAACCACCTCTCATTTTCCTTCTCCTAATTGACTGACTAGCTGCAATGTTTCCTCCCTAAATCTGTCTCCCTCTGCTGCTGGTTTAGCTCTCCTTCTCACCTACCTAATTTTGCAAGCAACTGCAAATCTGCAATGCAACAACCACTGTGATTCATCTATTTCTCCTGCCCTCCTCTCACCCACATCTATACAAACAAAAAATCATTTTTAAGGGGAACCAATTAATCAATAGACAAAAAGGAAAATAAACCCAAGAAAACCCCTAGTGGACTAACGCCAGGATGACCGGCGATGGATGGATTGAGATGCTGATGGAAACCAATGCAGAGCGGGCGGTGATGGATGGCTGCAGGAGGCAATGCTGAAGATGACACTGCTGTCCATGTCCATGGTGATGACGAGGAAGACGACGACTGACGACTAAGGCAAGCATGCATGCATGCATACATACTAACATGTACACATATATAGCTAAGGGGGACGAGACCGACCAACCGTCCGACGACGCATGTCGGCGCCGCCGCCGCCGGGAGATTAGTCCCGGCGGCGGATGTACTGCAGAAGGTCGCAGGACGGGTCGGCGTTCCGGGTAGTCTTCTGCCGCATCTCCACCACTTTCTTGTGGGAGTTGGAATGGATGGACGGCACGAAGGTGGGGCTAGCCGCCGGGCGATACTCCGGGAAGAGGCGGCCGGACTTGTAGCGCACGCCGCAGGCGTTGCAGAGCGTCTTGGGGCCGAGGGGACCCGCGCGCCACTGCGGCGTCTTCTCGATCTGGCAATGCGTGCACCGCCGCACGGTGCCCGGCGGGAGCGCGCGCGCCCCGCCTTCCTCGTAGTCGGCGTCCGCGTCGGCCTCGGCCTCGGCGTCGGCGTCAGAGGAGGTGGAAGCGGCCGGCTTCTTGGCCTTCTTCTTCTTCTTCATCGGCGGGGGGTGCGGGTTGGACTCGGCAATGCTCTCGGGATCCGAGTGCGACGAGGTGGACGAGTACATCGGCGTCGGCACGAGGATGGTGGTCTCCGTGGCCGCCGGCGCGGTGCGGACGGCCGGGAACGCGGAAGGGCGCGACCGCTTGCTGCGCGCGCGCGCCGGGATGATCAGCACAGGCGGCTCCGGGCGCGGCGACACGGGCGCAGACCACGCGCGGCCATTGCCCGAGAACGACTCCGACGAGGAGGACGCCGACGACGAGGACGACGACGACGATCCCCCATTGGTGGCAACGTTGAAGCCGCTGTGCTCCAGGACGGAGATGGGGCTGGAGCTGCGGAACAGCGCCTCCTCCATCTTGTCCGGCAGCACGACGCCGGCGTTGGCCGCCAGCGCGGATGCCTTGATCGGCGCCGCGCAGTTGACTCCGGGAAAACTCGGCTCGTGCGGGATTGTTCCATCGTCGAAGAGCTCGGACAGCCACTCCAGCTGCGCCATGTCCATGTCCAGGTCATCACACTGCAAAAGAACAATCATTGCCACATCAGCTCAGCCGCATTTCCTCCAGTGAAACACTACCCCACGCTACAGCTTCACAGCAGCACGCTGTTACTAGCTTTGTCGTTTACTAGTACCACCATGACATCATAATTTTTTCCATCTTACTACTGTAAATCAACCATGATTAGCGGTTGGAGGAGGTGGCCCAAGTTTAATTTCGGTTGCTTAAAGCGGAGAAAAGGGTTACTGCTAGGACTGGTTGTACCGCGTTTGTTGGGTTTAGTATAGTTGTTGGGTAGGCAAGCTAACTACCGAAAGCAATGGGCCCCGGGTACCAGTAGATTTTGCACCAGTACGTAACATGGCTGGGCCACCAAAACACCCGTAAAAATCCAACTAAACCAAAGCAAAAACTGCATCACGATTGCACGCCGACGCCGTCCACCGACACGCGAACCCGGCCGCCTCGCCTGCATCCATCCACCACCCATGACCCAACCACCCCAACCATTCACACACGACGCGCGCCGCGTGGCGTGGACGCGGCGTGGTGGGGGCTTCGCCAAATTGGCGCCCAGCTGTTTTGAACTTGAGCCGCTCGACCGACGCCGCACGCCGTCGCCGGCAGCGGCAATGTCACCGGATTATGCCAAATTCCTCGTTAAAATCGGCTGTACGCGCAACCACCGGACCAAACGCCGGCAAGGGGAAGTGGTGGGGGCGAGGGACTTACCGAGCCAATGTGGGCGTCCTTGCGGTCGAACGCCTCGGCGCCGAGCGCGCCGGCCGCGTCGAACAGCGCGGCGTCGTCCTTCGCGGGGGCCGGCGGGGGCAGCACCATCATCTGCTCCTGTGTCGGCGGCGGCGGCGGCGCCACTGCGCCACGGCCGCCGACGTCGATGATGCGCGAGGACAGCGGGCTGCCTGGCGCCGGCGCGTCGAGCAGGAGCACGTCGGCGGCCGACTCCTCCTTGGGGAAGTCGAGCAGGTCGTCGATGTGGTCGAACAGGTCGCCGCACGTCGCCTCCAGGAGGCTCTGCTCCCGCAGCATCTCCTCCACGAATCCAACGCTCGCCATTGCTACCAAATCACAATCTGCGCGCACACGCGTATAAATTAAGAGACGAAACGCGTGCCAACAATGCCAATGCTAAGATCACGTTGGATATGCATGCATTAACAAGCAGTATCCCCATTAATAAGGAAGCAAATTAAGGCAACACGGATTTATTCACCTACGAAAATTAATCAATTCCAAAGATATGATTCATCACTTCACCTATCAATAGATAAAATTCGTACACACCACTACCAGCCAGAAATGGATAGATGACGAGACGTTACTAATCTACTCCTCCCTACTAGAAGGGCAAATCTATCTGCGAGCTGTAAATCAAAAGCTGCAGGAGGGAGGAGAGAGCTTTTTTTTTTCAAAGTGACGGCAAGGGCGGGCTCCATATGTATGCGGTGCATGATGACGCGCTCCGTGGGTGGGCCCCACCCGCCCCCGCCCATGTGACCCCGCATGTGACCGGTGAATTTTCTTTTCTTTATTCTGAAGCAAGCATGGCTACAATACAGATGGCGTACTACAGTACAAGTGAAGAAAATAACAAAATGAAAAAAAAAGAAAGAAAAATCCGGGCGTTTGTTTTGTTTGATTGATTCACCACCAAGGACTCGAGTAAAAGTCAAAGCGGGCAGCACAAGGAATTTGTCAAAAAAGAGATTGGCTGACGTGGTGGCACGCTATTGGGCCGGACGCGTCACTGGCGTGCCACATGGCCAAAGCCGGCCCGGCTTCCCTGTCGGTAAAAGCAGCTAATTATTGCCAAGTCCTCGGGTGAAAACACCGAGGAATTCTTCAATTTTTCCGCGCATCAATCGCGGCCATTCCCGATCACGTTACCGCCAGGATGAGCAGTACGGATCATGCAAAACGAATCTTGCCATGGCGGCAATGGAAGGAATCTTATTTGTGTTCTTTTTTTGTTTTACTACTACTTGCCGGGCGTATTCTTGCACATTTTTTTCTCACTGGCCCCCTGTTTCCAGAGAATCCAGACTGGAAAAAGCATGAAAGTTACGGGGGTGCAGAAGTACAAAATCAGGACGCAGTGGAAAAAGCTTGGAATAATTCCAGTACCGACGTGTGAACCCTAACAATCCCATCCAATTTTTCCAGACTCTATCCAATCCATCTAGTAGCCTACCATGACGTTGTAATCGGAAGCTTCCCCTTTTTAATTTTGCAAGGAGTCGTAGTTTTTGAATTGGGATTTGAAAAATTGGAAACCTTCAAATTGAGAAAGAGTCCAAATCGGCGGCTTTCATCTTCCTCCCCTTTGTTGTCTCCCTTCCCGGGAGACGAATGAAGCAATGGAACGGGAAAACATGGCATCCAAGCCGGAGACGCGGCGAAACATGGCCGCGAGCCACCGGGATGGCAACCGAAAATGCAAAGCGCCTTTGAATTTCTGATCATTCGTTGCCAATTTGCCATTTTTGAACGGGAAGAAGAAAGCGGCGGCCGATTTGCAGGGAGAAATGGGAAAGAACGGCAAGCGGGAACACATCACATGCAGCAGCTAGGCTACTAGCTCACCTGTGGGAAAATTGCTCTGTTTCCTCGCACCGATCGATCAACACCGGCTCTCCTCGATCAGCTTGCTTGGCTTTCAAAAAGAAGTCCTCTTTTGCTTTCGTTCTAGCTACCTCCTGGTGCACTCTAAACTAGCTGCTGCTGCTGCTGATCACGAAGCTGCTTGCCTGCCTGCCTGCTGGCTATTTGAATGCGTTTATGCGGGTGTGTGTGTGTATGTAAGTAGGGAGCAGCTGCGAACTAACTCTTATCTAGTACACCTCCTGCATAGACATGGTTGCTCCTGAGGAGGAAAAGGAAGAAGACGAGCAGAGCAGAGGAAGAAGAAAGTTGCTGCCTGCCTTGAACCACTGCAATTATATGGAGAGCACTTCACTGTACTCCTAAGACAAAGAGACGGCACAATTCTGGAGAGCTATATAGGTGGAGGTAAATGGAAGAAGAGGGAGAAAAAAGGATGTGGAGGTGCGTGTGCGTGGGTCGGTGGAATTCAATTCAAGAGCTAAGAGGAGGAGGTGTATGTATACTGGGTATTATACTGGGAGGGGGGTAAGCTGCAGCCTGCAGGCAGAGCTCGGAGAGGAGAAAAAAATAAAAAAAATAATGGAGGATTAAATATGGCAGGGTGTGAGAACGTGAGGGAAGGTAAGAAACCAGCACAGCTGCCTTTCAGGCTTTCAGCTGTAGAAGAAGAGAAAAAAAAAAAAAGGGTCTCTGGGCTCCTGGGTTTTGAACGTTGGGGTACAGGCAGGCAAGGCAGGGCTGAAGCTAAGCTATGGCGGAGTGGAGATCCACTCCCACTCCTCGTCCCGCTTTTACACGGCCGCACACGACCTGCACGGCACACGCGGAGGAGAAAAGAGACGATGCGTCGAGCTGGAACGGCACGAAAGAGACGACCGGAGAGGGCGCCTACAGCTAGCAACCCTTCCGCCAATCACTGCCCTGTGAGGAGAGGAGACCAAATGACCCAGCAACAACTAGCAATTGCATGCCATTTACTGGGTCCTGAACGACTACTTCTCCTGCAGTCCTGCTTCTCCAGAGCCACGACTGTTACGGTTACGATTAGTGTGTTAAATCAGCTGTCAGCCTTTTTAATTGCGTAAAAGCCGGTGTGGTAATTAGGATGGGCGAGCAACCACAATTGGTTGCTGGTAGTAAGTGCTACAGTACAGTGAGATGGGGACGGTAGGTGAGCCTTCCTCCCTCACTGCTAGCTGTCCTCCCCTTCCTCCCTGTCGTGACGTTGAAGTTTCCTCCCTCTTTCTCTCTCCTCTTTTTCCTATTTTTTATTCACTTAACAAAGCCCCAAAAAAAAAAACAAAATACTCCCGAGTACTAAAATCACTAGCAGCTCAGATTTTTCTCCCTCTCAATACTCATGTACACATGGCACTGCTTATCACACATGGATGGCCATGAGATGCCAGCTGCTGTCACGACTTTCCTCCCCCCTTGCTTCTGCCGCTTCTTCACACTGTTCAACCGACAGCCACCGCCCGCTCGCTCCCCCCGCGTCGGTCGCCGGATCCTCTGCGGCCGATGGTAAAAACCACACGCGGCTAGTCGTCGTCGTCGCTAGCGTCCACCCGCGTCGCGGTTAGTGGAGCCTCCACGGAAGCATCCCCTCGCGGTCGCCGCCTAAAAATCGGCGTCGCCGTGCAGACGCCACCACCGCGGCCGCGCATTGACCGTGCGCGCCACGTCTAGGGTTTATAATATTATACGGTTATTTTATTTTATAGTTATTGTGGTAATTAATTTTTTTAGTTTTTAAATCTTATGGTTTTTAATAATAATTTTATATTTTTTTATAATTTTTTATGATAACCGTGATATCTACTAAAAACATATGGAAAACACAAATTGCCGCTGCCGTGCTGCGTAGCATGTGTAGACGCGGACTGGCTGTGCGCGTGCGTATGCAAGCCGCGCGGCCCGGGGTGCGTGCGTGCGTAGCCGCATACGACTTGGAGACCGCGACGGCGATGGGTGGGCGCGAGACGCTGCGGAATTGCGTCTTGATTGAGAAGGACGCGAACCCGCTTCAAAAAAAAATTTCTCGGTCCAAAAGACCGTGGGTTTATAATTCAAAACTTATCTAACTCGCTCGTATCGATCGGTTCGGTTTTTGTTTTTCTCTGGTCTGCCTACTTGGCCTTCTAGGTCAGCCGTACGTATGCTCGCTCGCCTAACCCTTTGGGCGTTCTGGTATCTCACCCAACCCATGGAGGTTACATGCGCACGATTACAGTGTCATTAATCCACTATCTCCATCAAGTTAATCCTTTCGATAGATCTTTACCGAACTTAATTACTGCCCATGTTCATGTTACGAGTGTATATATATATATACATATACGCTCATGCATATGACGTAGTAGCAGTTGATCCGTGATGCATTACTAGATTAATCTTATCCTACTGATCTGCATGCAGCTGGGAGCGCATCCGCACATGAACGATCGCATCTAGATCGAGCAGTGGTGGCCAGGTCGGGTCACTCGACCTACCTACCTCTCTCCCTCTCTCTACCTGCGTGAGTGTGTGTGCCTACCTACATACGAGAACTGGTTCGTGCATGCAGGTGGATGCAACAGGTGATTAACCTATTTATTTTAAAATAATAAAATCTAATATTAAATATGACATATACTATATTATAAATTTAGATATTGTAGTTAAAACATTACATCTAATCAGTATTAACTTTTATTATTTTAAGACGAAGAGAGTAATCGCTAATCGACAATAGTTGTCGTCCTGCACAGGGGCACATGTGACTTAACGACCATCGCGGTTGGAAAATCGCACGGAAAATTGACGATTAAATGCGGGGAGAAGAGACGATCGATGGAATGGAAAAGGGAGCAACGGAAAAGGAAGTGCGGAGGAAGAGTAAAGTGACCGCACAACCGATGGTTGTTCGGGCCTCACTGCCCAGCAAATCATATGACGGGCCCCACTCCACTACGCTACTGATCACCCTGCTTTTTTTTTTCAACCCCCTTTGCATAACTAAGGGTGTGTTCTTAAGTGCTTATTGGGTGGCTTAAATAAGTCGCACGTAAAACGAGAAACGTTATTAGCGTATGATTAATTAAATATTTACTATTAAAAAGTTGAAAAATGGATCTATTTGCTTTTTTAGAGCTACTTTCATATAGAAAATTTTTACAAAAAACACACCGTTTATCGTTTTGGGAAACGTGCGCGCGGGAAACGAGGAGTTAAGCCAACTAGAATAAGCAGGAACGAACAGGGCCTAACTTGGGTTGCACTCCTTGCATCCATTCCTTGAGCTTTACTACTCCCCAACTCACTCACTCACTCTCGCTCTGCCCGATCACACCTAAAGCCATCGGCCACGCCAGCACCAAAGCCTGTTCCACGTGTACATCGTTCAATTCGCGATGCTCGGATTAATCTCTTAGGATGAACGTTCTGCCGTTGCATATAACTTAATACAGTATCAGAGTCAGTTTAACGAAATCGTGAACACACTTTAGTCAAGCAATACGAGCGGGAGCATCAAATCATGTCGTCAATGTTTAAACTTTTTGGGATATATTGACAACTAGAGGCTGAAGCATGCAAGAAAATTATTAACCATTTCGCGGTGACATTATGCCTTTTTTTTGGTGGTTGTTGCGGTTGCCACTGCCATTTTCGCGAGGCCTAATCGAGCCTAATGATGGCGACTTTTTCCTCGATCGCGCGCTGCGGAAGCAGCAGAAATTCGTGCGCGGCATGTTTGCCACCGACGGGGCCGGAGCTGAGCCAGCAATCTTTGCCAGACAAAGGCTGAGTTTGGAAGTGAGCGAAGTACTCATGACTTATTAGTGTATTACTAATTAAGTATTAATTATTTTAAACTTAAAAAAATAAATTAATATGATTTTTAAAGCAATGTTTAGATAAATTTTTAAATAAATATACCGTTTAATAGTTAAAAAAGTATAAAAAAATAAGGAGAATTTTTTTCTAACATCTAGATTTGAACTATGCCAAATGCGGGGCGTAGCAAGGAGGTCGAAAGACCGAACAGTTCAGTGAGTTAACATCGCTCAGCCCCAACCCTTACGTTGTCAAATCAATCGGCGACGCAATTCGATCAATCGGCTAACTAGGTACGGCTTCAATTTGTTGGTGTCGGATCACTCACTCGCTGATATTATCCAACCGCCGCCTCTCATCGATCACTTGCATCTCCAGCAAGCAAGCATTTCTGGTCTGATTTTATCGGTCCCTCTTCTTCTCTTGCATATATACAGTTGCATGATTATGATTCATGGAATGAAATACTTGATCCAATATATTGTCATATTAGTAGAACAGATGATAAATATATTAGTTCTATTAGATTATAATTGAACTTAAAGTTATATTAAGTGGTATAGGATGAAGTTAAAGTTAAACTTTTTAACTTGGCAACTCTTTAAATAGAGAGTGGGACGCCACAATATAACCATAATGACGGTAAACATACAGGAAGAGAATGATGGTGAGGCCATGAACTTATAGCGGCTAGGTATACTATGTTGATTGAGGATAAGCGTCTATAATTAGCATCGAGATTAAGTTTTGACTAAATCTCGTTAATAAATATCATATGTTCTTATATCATCATCTAACATATCTTAATTAATCAATGACTATAACGATAAAAAAAGTTAATCGTTATTCCACTGTATTAACTAACTTATACAACAACTACATACTACTGGTACCACGACGACTGTGTACATATGCATGGTTGTGTCTCCATAGCTAGCTCCAACATCTCCGTGCGTGTTCCGGGCAGACAGGGATTAATTATGGTTTGTTGCGGGCGAGCCAGCCAGCCAACCAGGTTACGGCCATGGCGCGGAGAAGAAGGGACCAGCAAAGCTAGTGCGTGATATCACGAGTCGTCGTTTAACCACCCGTTTGGTGGATAGTTAGCTGGGCGTATTAGCAGCAATCGAACAAACATGTACTACTACTCCTAGTCTACTACTACTACTGGTGGTTTCAGTACGTACGGTTTCTCTCGTGGGCACCCTGTCTTTTTGGCATTGAGAACTCAGAGAATCAGAAAACCTTCCTGTACTATTGTTACTGCCGCTGCTGCTGCAAGTAGTAGTTAGCCAGGTAGATTGGCATTAGCAGTAGCAACAAGATGCTAGTTGCTGCTTGTTGCAAGCAGGAGCAAGTAGAGGAGGAGTACTGTAATAATCAGTGGGAAGAAGCGACAAGAAGCACCCGATCTCTGACAATTATGGGATATTCAAGTCCCCTGCATCGATCCCTAGGGGAGCGGATTATGATTGCTGCATGCTGAACATGCCCCTTTGTGCTGTCAGTCAGTCCAAGCGAACGAATAAAGTTACTCCTCCTAATATTGTTACATTCAAATTTTGTTCTACAATAAAATATTTTTAGCATTGTTTATAATACGACTTAATTAACTCTTATTTAAAAAATTTTTATCTTAACTCTAATCATTCTCTCACCATCAACCATCCTTTATTTTTTTTATTGATCAAAGTCTTTTTTCTTAACCTTAATATCTATTAAGCAATATAGAAATGATTATATTTTAAAATGAAGATAGAACTTCAATAGTACTAGTAGTACTGCAGGCGGGGCACCAATCATTCAAATGTGCCAGTAATTAAACTGGCACTATCTAGTTTATCTCTGCTGTAGAATCACTTGGTTTTTAATCAACCGTGACCGATGCTGACGGACCACTAGAATTAAGATTCTCCCTTCTTGCAAGTAAAACCTATAGCATTCTGGTAGAAAATGGGCTACTGGTTAATGAATTGAAATGAAATCCACCGATCGATCCATGTGTCAATGTACGAACAGTCGATCCAACCACCGGTCGGTTAAGACCAAGAAGAGAGTTATCTGAATGAGCCGGCCTGAGTGACATGGGATTATATCAGCTAGTAACATGTACGTTTGTTGATAGTATCATGGCAAGCACTTACTTTACTGTACCCTTGTGACTAACGGGCAAGACAAAGTAGTAAATAACAATTCATCAGGAATAATCATGAATGCTTGTGTATCCTTGTTATAATTAACTCGCTTGATCCCTTGTTAGTGAGATAAGCGACATGCTAACTGCTTGGAATTTTCTCTGGTTTTACTGTACGGGTTAACCACAAGACTGTAGATTATTATAAGGTAGATCATAAAATGGAAGGAAGATTCAGACAAAGCAGGCACGCACATGGCCGGAGTTAAAAGACAAACCAGCCCAAATTTATGGTTGGATCACCCCCAATTGCGCAATTTGATAATGAACCGACATAAACAAATCAAAGGCATAAAAAAGAAAGGAGAAGATGGATGGATCAAACCCCAGTGACGCGAGAGGTAGCAATCTCCCCCACTTATTCTGAATAAGGTGTACACATATTTTAAAATTCAACTCTTAAAATATTTAACCAATAATTAATCTAATATAAATTACATTTTATTTGATAAAAATATTATAATTGGATTGACACTTGAATTTACTTTCCTATAGCTATGATTTTGTGTTATAAACACTGTACTATGTGAGATTTTTTAAGTTAAAGATTAGTTTTAAAAACCATACCAAGTTTCATCGTGCCTTATACAGTATGATAGAGCGAGTAAGAGGGTAGAATTAGAACTAGAGAATTTACTAAATTATTGTTAAGAGAATTATTATAGCAAGCGAGATGAGCTAGCATGTGGCTTGCAAGCTCGATCACCCTGGCGTCGTGTTGGTTGGTTGCCCGGTCGCTGGTAAGCTGCTTCACCTGCTACCTCTGCGTGCGCATGGATGCTTGTATGGATCGCCACCGTGTCCATGCATGTTGCTGTCCCTGGTCAGCGCATGCACGTACAACATTGATACACTCCAATTTCAGATTAAGGTGTTAATCATGTCATGTGCTTGCCCTCTATTATGCACTACCAACACAGAGTAGTCGTAGTGGTAGTGGCACTAGTACAACTACCAGTTGTTCTAGTATAGTACTCCTAGTATATGAGTATTCGCTAGTTGTTGCTTTGACCGGAGCTGGATTGGAGATTTCTTTGCCTTGACTAACTAACGCAGAGGAAAAACAATGCAGAGTGGATAAAACAGGGGGTTAATTAACTTGACTCTGTAATTATATTGGAGTGACTTTCTTCGTTTAAAATTACTTTTTACAAGCAGCACTGAGAAGGACTGGTTCCTTTTCATTGCCTTCCGAGTTGTACTCCGTGAAAATGTTGTTGTTTTTCTTCGTCTACTTATCTTGCAAAATGTTGAAGAGGTAGTATGCGCGTCGCAGCTTCCTGCTTGTAAACGTGAATGCGTGATCGATGCAGGCACGTCATGTGGATCGTGCTTCCTCAAACTTAACTGCATCGTTTTCACTTTTATTTGGAGTAGTATGTTTTATATGAGCCATACAATATTATTCGTTTCTTGAACGAACGATGTGATTTGACTGAACAAACTGGAATATACCGAGATGTGCTTTCAAGGAGGGTCAACATGTTGCATCAAATCCGGCCGTTGATTTTGTGGATGATGGAGCAGGCAAAGGCCGCTGACCCGGGAGCTGTTTCCCAAACCGGATGCGACGACCAATGCACCAAATGCCCTGCCCTTGTAGGGGAGAGAGAGAGAGAGAGAGGGGGCAGAAAGCGAAGGCTTTGCTGTCAGGGTTTGTAATCACGTTACCGGATCAGAAACCGCTCACGAGCGATATCTCCAGTTTTCGCAAAAAAAACCTTTGGTAAACAGAGAAAAACCAGTGAAATACGGATAAATTTTGTCAAAAATTTAAATTCTAGTTTGAATTTTTTTAAAACTTGGTCGAAAAACCGAGCTATCGAGTCGTCCGGAAAGTCTGGTTTTCGTCGGGATGGTGAACCCAGCAGGTGTACTCCGTCGTTGCGTAATGCGTACAGCAAAGGGCAAGTGGAGAAGTAGCAGTACATGCATCCATGCAGACGAGCTGAGATGCAGCTAGCCCATGTCCAGAAAAAGGATGGGGGGAACACCAAGAAAGGGTTGAGGAAACCATTGGCAACAACAGCGCGTTGCCCAGAGAGGAAGAGTTCTGGAGGGCAGTAGAGCAGAGCATTGAGCATTGCAGAACGTGGGTGCAAGTACAAGGCCACTTTACTTTTAAGGTCTTTTTAACCAACGCTAAGCTGCATGTTACCCCTCATGGATGACGATGCCCTTTCCAGTTTCCATAGTGCAGTAGTAGTATACTAATAGTACTAGCTAGTTTGGGATGATCACCAACTTTATTCAGCACCAGTAGTACTATATTTATACTAGTTGTATCCAATTAGATATGTCCAAATGGGCCGTGCCCCGTCGGGCTGGTCCGGGCATGGTGCTACAGTAACCGTGCCCGTGTCGGCCCGGCATGGTTGGCCGTGGGCCGGGCCGTGCCTAGGAGGCCGCGCCGCCACGGCAGGCGTCTGCGGCCGGCGAAGGCCGAGGCAGGGGTCGGCCGCCGGGAGGCTGCTGGCGCAGGAGGCGGCCGAGGCCGGGGAGGCACCCGGGCGCGGAGACGGCGGCGGAGGGCGCCGGCGAAGGCCGAGACAGCAGCCAGGAGGCGGGCGCGGAAGGAGGCAGGCGTCGGCCGGGAGGAGGCGGCCGCTGGCCAGGAGGAGGCCGGCGGGAGGAGGTGGGCGTCGGGGAAGAGGCGGCGGGAGGAGGCGGCCGGAAGGAGGCATCGAGGAGGAGGCGGTGGGAGGAGGCGGAGGAGCCGAGGAGGCCGAGGCGGCAGGAGGAGACGGAGGAACCGAGGAGGGAGGAGGTGGGTGCGGGAGGAGGCGGAGGCGGGCGTTAGGGAGGAGGTAGGCCGGGAGGAGGCGGCGGGAGGCCGAGGCGGCGGAGGGGGCGGCGGCGGCGCGCAGACGGGGAGGCGGCGGGAAGAGGCGGGAGGCCGAGGCGGCGGGAGGAGGCGGATGAGGCAAGGAGCCGAGGAGGCCGGGAGGAGGTGACGGAGGGCGGCAGCAGGCAGCGGAGGGGTGACGGCGCCGCGTAGGCGACGGAGACCGAAGACGCCGGATGTGCGGCGGCAGACATCGGTGGACCGGGCCGGCCTAGGCACGGTGGGCCGTCGACGGGCCGTACCTGCACGGCACAACCCACGACCTTAGCGTGCCGTGCCTGGACCAGGGAGAGGCACGCGGACCGGCACGGCACGGCTCGTTACAGAAACCATGCCTACACGGGCCGTGCCGGACCGTGCCTCGGGCCGTGCCGGTCGGTCCGCCCGTTTGGCCACCTATATATCCAATGCCCATCCATTCAAGTGAGGGCATCTAAATAATCTAATCTAATCTGCATGTTGTTCTCTCTCACTGCATCTGGGTCCCATCACAAGAGCTGAGTGAATGAGTGAGTGAGAGGTGCGGCGGCACGCAGCGACGACGAACCAGGAAGCCGGCAGAATACAGGAGGAGGTGAGTATCGGTACATGCAACGCAAGGCAACGGGGACATGGCAGCGTGGTCGGCGGCATGTGACACCGCGGCTTGATATTCTTTGGTCGGAGCATCTTTAAAAATTAATAAATTTGGCTATCTAAATAGCCATATATAGCTAGCTAGTCAAAAAAAAAAAATCCCTTTTTAAATTTTTTTTATACTCCAATAGTCTTTTTATATCTCACTCTCTAAATTTATTAGGTCCTACGTGTCAGTGTCAATGTTTCATTTTTCTTCTCTCTTTCTCTCTTTATTCTCTCTTTCTTCAGTCCAAGCCGGCGGTCGGGGAGGAGAGGTGGCCAGGAGGTGCAAGAGCGCGGGGAGGCGCGGCAGCCGGGGGTAGGCGACAGGAGCCGAGGAGGCGCGTGGAGCCGGGAGGCAACAGAGGGGAGGCCGAGGAAACAGGAGCCGAGAGGCGCTACACCATGCAGGAGCACGGCAGGCCGGCTAGGAGGCGACGCAGGGACGGCAGGCGGCGGGGAGGAGGCGCAGGTGAGAGCGATAGGCTCGAGACGGCGGTAGGCCGAGTGATGCAGAGGAGATTAGAGCGAGTGAAGAAGATGGGAGAAGGAGAGAGAATGTGGGATCCACCTTTGACTGGTGGAAATGACAGGCTACATTTAGCTAGCCAGATAGCAAATCTTTTAGAAGGTATTTTTTTGTGTTTGTCAAATTTTAATGTGGAGAGCCAAATAGCACTCTTTTAGAGTTGCATCGTTGTTATTAGCTACCATATTAGCTTACTTTATCAATTTTTATAAGCACGTTTATTAGACTGCTAAATGTGGTGCATCTTTTATAAAAAAAATTATATATAGAAGTTCTTTAGAAAATGAATAATCTATTTTTCATATTTATAATAATTAATACTTAATTAATCATGTATTAATAATTCATCAAGTTTTCTGTGTGACAAAAAGCTCTAAGCCTAATCTCACATTCAAGCGGTGCGTTACTCCCGTCACATCACCACCACCCATGTGAGTCATGATCCCATCCGCGCCGTCGATTCCGAATCCGATGGCCGCGATCAGACGGCAATTCTGCGCGGGGATCACGCATGAGTTCACGCGTCGACGTCTGTTTTGAACTCTCAACAGGGACAGTGGGTCGATTTCAGGCTTTCAGCAAAGCCCTGGGGTTTCGAAGTCGACAGATATGAGGTTAGGTTCGTCTCATCAGTTCTAGACACATCTGATGCGACGATGCTAATTTGGTAATACTCCACAAATAAGTGATTCATACAAAATCCATCTCCCGGAAATTTAGCATGGTTAGAGCATCTCCAGGAAATTTAGCATGGTTAGAGCATTTCATCTTTAGAAGATACTGTTTCTTTGCCAATTCAGCTCAGAGGACACTGAATGTAATAGTGAGGAATAAATCTGATACTAGTAGTTTCATATGCAACCCTGAACCGAACCAGTCGTCTTCTGCTGAACCATGATGAACCGATCGAACCAGCTGACCTGACATCAGTTTCATAGTGAGGTCCTACCTACAATCCGGCCAGTTCAATGTGCAGTTCCCCCATTTGACAGCATATAGCCAAGCTACTAGTACTACATTTCTTGTCATCTTCCCAAGTATCTAACACAGTGCCCCTCTCGTTCTAAAATAAATTAATTTTCGTTCATATATAAATTTAGACATAGACTATAGCTAGATTCATATACAAAAGTTTATTTATATTGAGACGGAGGAAGTATAGCTATAAATCCCAAATATGATACGAGCTATATAATATTTGTTGGAGCAGGACTAGGCGCCGTGCACCTTGTTGGACCACCATTTGGATAACCAGTAATGGTTTTTCTTATTAAGTAGAGGGACGGTGAAAACTACCCGACTAGTCCAAGGAGAAAACATTTCGTCGGAGTGAGGCTCAAAAACATTTCCCTTTTGAGAGAGGAGAAAGCTAGAAGTCGAGGACGAAGCTTGAGACATACGCTAAGAAGGGAATATTTCTCCACGTTGTGCGGAGAACAGTCTTAACCACTCTAGACAGCTGTCCCTGGGGACCATAAAGCAAGCCTATTTTATGCAATTTGCTCTTAGGGTTATTAGTGATCTCTAAAGGGGTATTTTTTAATCTCCCTATATGGTCTCTGGGTTATAAAAAAGAGATAAATGACATATTATTTTTAAGTAAA
The DNA here is from genome assembly GCA_003991445.1 of Oryza meyeriana var. granulata. NCBI lineage: Eukaryota > Viridiplantae > Streptophyta > Magnoliopsida > Poales > Poaceae > Oryza > Oryza meyeriana. Next base: position 150,300 of record RYFJ01001313.1, on the reverse strand, counting down.
TAGTGTATGAGTGCATTATATCCCTGATTATATTTTATAAGGATAGACGGCTAAAAAATTTTTTCCTACCTATCTTTATTTCTCTTGTTTGTGACATAAGATCATAACAACATTGTATCCAGGAAGAAATTCCCCTGCATCAATCTCCTTGTAAGTTCAGACTTCAGACTTTTGCGAGCGCAGCAACATGAGCAAGCAGATGTCAACTCCTTTTCCAGCCATTGAGGTCTTCGACTAGCACAACTGCACAGGGACATGAGTAGACGGCGCAAAGTGAATGACAGGTGGAGCTATCATACTCATACATGCTGGGGAGAGGGCCCACACGACAGTGGCAGCAAATCTAGTGTAGGAGCATTGGCTTGCAAGGAAGGAAATAAAGGAAAAAAGGTCAAGGAGACGCAGAATTCCTTGAAAAGCATTATGCTTGTGGACTTACTCGCCTTCACGATCATCCAGTCGATCGATCAGGTGATGGCAGCATGGCTAACCATATGCACATCACCAGTCCTGTACACAGTACATCCCCCATTTCTCTTATCTTTGAACATATAATTTCTTTCCATGGTCCACCATATAATAATTCCTCATAGGCTCCTTTGGAACAAAGGGTTCTTTAGAGGAATTCAATCCTATGGAACATTTTCCTATGTGGCCCTTTGGATTAAAGAAACATCCTATGAAATCCCATTGGATTGACTTAAAACATAGGGTTTTGAAATAATTTTAACATGAGGTCTAATTTTTTTGGAAAAAATCATTTTATTTATCTCTCTCTCTTATAATTTTTGTGTTTTTCTTGCGCTCCCCAAACGGTCATTCTGGTAGTTTTCCTACCTTTTTTTTCATCCATGGAATTTTAGGTGCTACGGCGCTCTAGTCCTGTATTTTTTTATTTTTCCTGTGTTTTGAGAATCTAGATTTTGAAAGGAGCCCTTAATTTGTTTCTATGTGTGAGAATTTTCAGGCCACTTGTCACAAATCAGTAGATCACCCTGATCAACAGTTTAGAAACAAAAACATACTAATTAACTTGGAACATAAGAATGCCAAAATTGATTGTTTAGGACAGGTTATTAATTGAAACCCTTATTACTCATGTACATACTTATTTCATCTGTAGACAGCATGGTTGACCAATGAGCTGCAAGTTTGCGATAATTCTATGGCAATTAGCAACAATACAAAATTGAATGGTGCAATGTGTTTGGAGATGGAGGCATACGGAGCTAGCTATAGCCATCAATCCATCGCTTTCGCGACGGTGGAATATTGGTATAGGTTTGGTGCAGAGACTTGGACGCTAAAACCGTGGAATTGACAAATTTTATATCGATCATGTATTGCAATTTACAGCCGGTCGAGCTCAACCACTGTCATGACGATTAGGTGTATCTTTTGGACATAGCTTACATATATGGCTTCCTCCATTTCGACGGCAAGGCCTTTCTTTTTTTTAATTATTTATGTAACATATCTAAACTTGTGCCTTGAGTAACTTGTGGGCCATAGTGGTGGTAACTGAAACGCTTTTATGCCTTGTTGCATCTAATCCTATATAATGCATTTTTACCTCCAAATTCTATTTCTTTTATACTTGTAAGACCTAATAAAAACAATTATAGGCACAACCTAAATTATTAAAAAATTTAAGGGAACCTTTGGGGAGATAAAAATTTGGGGGAAATTCTCATAAAAACTACACATCATCAACTACCTACTGAAATTTTTGTTGAATTTTTTCATCTCAGTGATTAGCTCAAATAAATACTTTAAAAATCAGCAAAGTGGTAGAAAACCTCCACTGCAGACAGGCCATTTATCAATTTTGATAGAATTTATTCCTTACTCTACTCCCTACAAAAATTTTCTAGAATTCATATCAAGGCCTTAAATAATTACAGAAAAATTTCTTCCTCACAAAATTTATACATAAAATGACAAGCCAAAGCTCTCTGGCTTAGGCTGGTGTGCAGAGGAGGCTGATTTTGTATCACACTTTGCAATTTCACCAAGAAAAATGTACAAGTCACATGACCCTGAGATTCGGTACAGTATTGAACAACATCACCCTCTAACCACAGTAATTTTTTCATAATTTTAGTGTCAATGTAGCTAAGTCAAATGACTAGATCAATGTAACCCTCAACTACTGCATTTATACTTAGTCTCTAGGAGGGTTTCTCTCTTGCCTTTCACTGCTAAGTGGGCCACAACCACCGTGGGCCCCACCTGTTGGCCACAGAGACTCTCCAACACGGCCTCACCTCGCAGAACGCACGCGCCACACACGAGGACACACACCAGCCGCTGACCGAGCTCTCCTCCACCTCACCAAACGCGCCAGCGCCTACATCTCCATTTCCTCGGCCGGGTCAATGACAACCCAAACCACTTCGCCATTACACTCTCCTCTCCAGCCTCTCTCTGCTCCACGGAAAGCCCGAGGCAGAACCCCACCACAGCGCCGGGAACACCACCTCTTTCCTTGGTACCGTCAGGCTCACCGCCGTCGCTGTCCTCCTCTGGTGAGCTTCGCCGCAGCCAAGCTATGGGAACGTGATAACCATCCAATCCCTAATCCATTTATTCCTTCTTCTTCCCCTGTCCTCAAGGTTGAAGACGTCGCGTCGCACGCCTAGCTCTAGAGACCGTCGCCATGGTGCGACCACGTTCTCCATGACCTAGGCAGGACTGGCGCTGATCTTTAGCCAGTAGCATCGTGATCTCAAGATGACTCCAATGACCAAGCACGAGCAGCTGACGAGCTCCGGAACACCAGATCCACGTCTTCCTCTTCTCCACCGACCGCCGCACCCCTTTCTTGTTTTCTCTAACCATGGTGAGCAATACTTCGATTCTTTGCACATGTAGCTACCTTAGGACATCATTAAGTTAAGGCCTCTGGCTCCCTTCTGGATTGCAGCCCAGATCTAGCCATCATCGTTTGCTCGAAGCACTCTACCGCCGCTGGACCACTTTTGAAGAACTTGCTGTTGTTCCAGCCTCGTCGAGCCACGCAACACCTTCGGTGAGCATCCCTAGCACCTTAGATACCACATGCATGCATTGCTTTGGCCTATAATGAAATATGCACCTGCATGCCGAGCCATGCCGCCGCCTCCGCCGTTGTCACCATCGATTCTGGTCACCGTTGAAGCCAAGAAAGCCACCGATGGCTGCGCCTAGAACCCCTTTACCTTTTCTCTGTTGATAGCTTGGTGAGATCTGCCGCTGTTCGCCGTCGCAAAGCTTGTCGAACACGCGCGCCGTCGCGAACTCTGTCCCGAGCAGCTAATGGGCAGGCCCTACTTATTAGCGCGTGAGAACGCTATCAGCGAAGATTTAAAACTCCCAAGGTTCTTTTAGCAAAAATACCAGTCACTGACGAGTGGGCCATGGATCTAAATGTAAAAACTGAAATTAGCAGGGACTCTTAGGACCGTGGATTGGTTTCCAGAAACTCTAGGGGCCTCGGTGCAAATCTTGTCTCGCTGACATATGGACCCCCTTTAATTTAAATCCGATAAAAACCGATAAAATGATTAAAATCTTTTCTATTGCACTAGAAAATAGATTTAACTTTAAAAATTCATAGAAAATTCATTTCAACTCTGATTGGGATGGGAAGAACTGCAATAGACTCATAAAATTGTGAACTATTTTTCTAGAAGGTTAAAATCCACAAAATAAGCCTCTGGAATATTTTTAAAATTTGATAATAATAATAATCCACATTATTAGTATAAAACCTTTGGAAATTTGTATTTCCAAACAAAAGTAATAAAATAGAGATTTTCTCACCAGAAATCCTCCTATAATAGTACTAACCCACTGTAAAACGTGCATGCATAATAGAGCATTTTAAGTTCTCACGTATAATTGTATTTATTTGGTTATACATTATTTGTTTAGTGGGTGAAGTCAAATTTGGCGAAGAGGCTGAGCTTGATGCTGATATAGGAATTACTACTGAGCAAGGCAAGCAACCTCCCCTCCCCCTTTGAACACATTGCTCCTATGTTTTAGAGGTAAATTATTTGTTTTATTAAATTGCATGCTATTTATATAAAAAAGAGATAATTGGAAAATGGGGGATTGGTAGCTAATGCCAATTAGATGCATTATAAAAACCCCTAAAACTTGAATTCCTCACCTTTATAGACATAGGATGAATGTGGAGTACCTTTCTCACTCATATGGGTTATCTATGATATAAATATATATGTACATAATTAGCCATGCTTTGCTTTGTATTTTAATTCATTTGGCACCTTATAAACATTGAAATGTGTATTTTAATAATTCTGGACAGAAATGTGATTGGTGACAAAATGATGCACTAAAATGATGAAAATGACTTTTTAGATTTGGGCGGCAAGTGGTACGCATATTTGATAGTTGCGTACCAATAGGGGGAGTGCCCACCTAAGTTAGTTAAGGACTGAACTCAATATCTTTTACTATGGAACACAGTACAACCACATGTGCTGATATGGGTTAGTCATAGCTTACTACGTTGCTCAATATTTAGCCTTGCATTTGGTAGGCCGGAGTAGTATGAGTTACGATGTGGTAGTAACTTATAGGAACTACCTATTAACCCGTAATGGTGTAGGCGTCCAAGTCTATCCAATGCAATGGTATAGTGCCTCGTGGGGAAACAGATGGTTTGCCGCCACGGCGCTAGGTTAAGGCGTGGGCCCGCCACCTAATGGCTCTAGAGTTGCTCCTAGAGTAGACCTTTACTTGCCGTCGCTGGTACAGGGCTAAATCGTGAGCAATGTAAAGCCTGTGTTGTGAGTAGTGAAACAGGTACTACGGTATCGCGTGGCATGTTCGACATGATCACTATGACATATCGTGTGGGTAAAGTGCATACACTCTGCAGAGTTAGAACTAATCGATTAGCCATACTCACGGTCATGAGTGGCCTAGTGACTTATGTTGAGTATAGGTTTGTGAAAGTGTGTTAAATATAGTGTGAGTACAAGTGGATAAAATTGAGAGAAGGATTTTACGAACTCCTTGGGCTCACCACCATGGAGGGTGGTAAGTGCCACTTATATACGTTGAAATGGAATCAAGATATATATATATATATATATATATATATATATATATATATATATATATAGACACACACACACACATTATGGATTGTAGTTACATGTTTGTGAACTGGACCTTGAAAAATGTTTACCAAAATCAAATCTTGCTTTTACGCAAATAAGTAGCCCTATTAGCTCTTCCTTGATATTACCCTTCATGTAATTTAGGCTTGGCAATGCCAGTACATTGTAAAAATGTATTGATTCTTGCACTTACGTGTTGTCTATTGTCTTTAGGATTTGATGCAGGTGAGGAGGTAGTGGATGATGAGTTGCTTGATGGGGATATTCCTGATTTCAGACGGTTCACACTAGGGTTTACCTAGTCAGTCGCTTGTGGAATTTTTGGATAGAACAAGCTTTCGTGAACTGCTATCTATTTGGCTGGTCGGCCCATGTAAATTATGGATATATCACTAAGTTACTTAACTAGTTAGACTACTACCTTATTATGATGTCAATTGCTAAGATGAAAGTGCAGAGCTAAACATCAACTCCTGGGGCTAGCCTTGTACGAGTATGGACTCGAAACCTTTGAGATATTTACTTAATAGTCGGTGGCATCGAGTCCTCTGTAGTATGCATTCTGTGGTTGCCATCATCGAGTGGTTGACGGACATACTTCGGGGAGGACTGGCAAAAGGCTATTTCGTCAGGTATCTCACTCATTTCGGGCCTGACACTTTGAGTTTGTATCGATTCGCCGTTCGCGATGTCAGGTCAGTTTTGAGGGGATGGTGGTTACTGTAATTATTTGGATATTATTTGAGACCCCATCACTCCAAGAGTTAGCGTTGATATGGCGAATTGCGAATTTCGGTACATGCCTCGAAGTGACCCCATAATTTATTGGATTATTGAAACGGATTATTTGCTCTATGCTTTAAAAAATATTTTTTCTCAAAGAATTTTGTTCTTAAACCACTTGTTTTAATCTATTTGTGAAGTTTATTTCTTAAAATTTTTAATTTATTTCTATAATCAAATAGATAATCCGCTCAATAATTTGTTTCAAACAGAGCCTTAAGCTGAACCAACTTAGTACGGAACATGTTACATTCTTATGCCTCATTTTCATGCACATTACAGCTAAGCCAGATAGGATAGTGTGAGATTATCAAGAACAAAGACTCTTTTTGAATGCTGGAATTTTACAGAGATTTTATATGAATTAATTCAATTCTAAAAAAATTCCTTCATTCAAAAGGAGGCCTAAAGCACATGAATTCCATTAATTATTTTTTTACATCAATACATTAAAATAGCATATATATCCATTTTCACTTTGTTTTATTTTAGTATTTAATATATACCTTGTATATTATTTTGTAGGGAAATTTTGCTACAGGACACCCAAATTCCTGTAATTGGCTGTGGGACACCACAAATTTGTGATTCTGCTAGTGGACACTATAAAAAGGTGTAATTGGCTGTAGGACACCGGACTAAATATTTTATTATATCTGGGCAATGATTGGAGAGAGAAATCAAAAAATGTCCATTTCGCCCCTCTCTTAGTACTTCGACGCTATCGTTTCTCTCGTGCGAGACCAGTGATGTCGCCCTCGCGGTTGTCGCACCGGAGCCTGCTAGGGTCGTCGGCGGCGGCGAAGTATGGGGGCGCCTCGTGGGAGCGGGAGGCGAGGAGGAGCACAGCGCTGGTGTCGCGTGGCGTCGAAGAGCTGGAGCATGATGACCCCGCGCGACGCCAGCGCCGTGCTCCTCCTCGCCTCCCGCTCCCACGAGGCACCCCTGTACTTCGCCTCCCCATGAGTGCCAACGTGCTAGGGTGGTAGATCGGGTGGCGGCGTTGGCACCAGCCGGAGACGTAGGAGGAGGGAGATCCAGTCGCGGTGGGAGGAGAGGAAGAGTAGGCCGCGAACGCGTCGGCGTGGGCAGCGATGGTCGGCGAGGCGCTCGCGAGCCCGCTGTGCGATCTGGGGCCGGAACGCCTCCACTAGCTGCGCCTGGTGTGCGAGCAGCGGCGCCCACAGTGGCACGACGAGCCCAACGCCCTTCGTCCTCTCGAGGAAGCCCTCTGGCAGGTCGTCGGCGTCACCATGGTCAATCATCCTAAAGTAGCTCGCGCTCTTGTCCCTGTCGCTGGGGAAGCGTACCACCCATAGGAACCTTTGCCTGCTCACCTCCAGCCCCACCGCCAGCTCGGCCATCTGCTCCCTGGATAGCGTGCCGTCGCTGCCTGGAGCTCCTCAGCGTCGGTCACGCTGTCACCGCCGGAGATGAAGACGGCCGCGACTGGCATCGCGAAGCCGCCGCTAGCCTTCGAGCTCATGACGAGATCTAGGCATGAATCGATCAGATTTAGGTGGGGGAAGAGATGGGACTATGTACTAGGAGAGGGGCAAAATGGGTATTTTTTGATTTCTCTCTCCAATCTTTACTCGGATATAATAAAATATTCAGTTCGGTGTGCTACAACCAATTACACTATTTTTGTAGTGTCCACCAGCAGAATCACAAATTTACGGTATCACACAGCCAATTACAGAAATTTTGGGTGTGCCGTAACAAAATTTGTCTATTTTGCATTGGTACAGTGCACTACCCTACATGGGATAAAAGCTTACATGCATGAGTGCTGCTTAGTTTAGTACACAGTACTATGCTTTTTTGTGACTTGTGAGCTGTCGTGTAATACTGACCTGGCGACGCCCCCTGAATCCGACGTGCCACTGGCAGCTTCTTGTGGCCAGCTGGCACAAGCTGACAAGCTGTTGCCATCGCCACGTAGGATGGGCACGACGACAAAAAGGACTCGCTAATACTGCCGTTGCACCTTCTTAGTCACCTACTCTCTACTTGTGTTTGTGTACCAATGTATGAATAAACACCCGAAAATGGAGTACATTAATTACTCGTCGCATGTCACAATCCAATGTTAATTAGCTGGGTACATGCAGAAATTAATTTGGAAGCTAACTTATACATGTTTTGATGGATACATGTAGTCCCTTTTTGGTTTTTGCACGTACTATAGTGTTTTGCCGTGCTGGTAATCTCGCTTCTAAGACACGTTGCATCATTATTATTATGGCAAATATATAATAGTAACACTACTGTTTTAGCAGCTGCATTAGGTGATGCGATTTGTCAATGGGATGCTGGAATTGCATGCTCAACCATCAAAAGAAACGGTTTAAAAAACGTAAAGGTAAAGGGAAAGGAAAGAGAAAAAAATTAAAGGAAATTAAACATGGGATCACGTTGGTTGCATGTGCGCCAAAGACTAAGCTTCGGATTCTAGACCAACTGATGACTAACTAATATATAGTTTATGAGCGTGCAAAGATGTGGAGAATCTGAATTATTCTTTTTTATTTTTTTGCAAGTGGAGAATCACTAGTCTTTATGTCCATTTTATCACTTTGGAAATGGAAAGAAAAATAAGACAACATCGGTCACACCGTACTACTTCTCTTCTCCTAAAAAAGAGAGGAAAACTTCAAAGTATGTATCACTGCACATATGATCGAAAAATGCAATTCATAAAAGAAAAAAAAACTCACAGAAACAATCACTGGCATTATTGGACCAAATGGCACATAAAAATTCAGTTAAGGGAGCCCACTAAGCAGTATCTGAACCAAGCTTTTCATATAGAAGAATACTATACTAATATGTAGCTCTCCCATATTATTGTTGGGGTTTATACAGTTTGCATAGTTAGTCATAGTTAGTTAGGGAGTGAACATCTTCCTTATTTGGCTAGTCCAAATACCTTACTAGCATCGGTATCTCCTTTTTTTCTTCATTTTCTCGTCCGTAGCAATAATTTCCAATTGGTTATTCATGGCATAAGATTAACTTGATTTCATATAAAATTCTTCGTAGTAACGTAAATTCCATGAACATGGTTTAATTTCTAACCAGAGTGTGCCTCGCTAAAAGAAAAACCTAACCAGAGTGTACTATTTTATTTGTCAACATTATATAAATTTATTAGTTTTAATTGTTCTGCAATTTTTTGAATATTATGAAAGCCATGAGAATTGGAGAGGAGGGGATGTCGGTGATGTGGGGTATGGCAGACAGGGAGGAGTATATACTACACAAAATCACAAAACTACACTGAATAAATCAAATTTCTGCAGCAGCAGCAGCAAACAGCTCATCAGGTGTTGGTGATACCTATGTTCCGAGCACCGATGCATGCGGCCGTCGGCCACCGACACGGCGACTCCACCGGCTGCATCCGGTGTCCGGCACCGGCGATCGCCGGTGAGACACACTGAAGCTCTCTCCTTTCTTCTACACTGACAGGCTAGACTAGGATTTCGTCTATGCCTCGGGATTCCCACCAAAGCAGAGATGTCAAATGGTCCCGGTCAAACTGCCATACCCAACCACATTATTGAAAAGTGCTAACTTAATCGTTAACAAATCGTAAACTAAATACCAAAACCAAGTGAATCCCAATAAACAATGCTTGGCATGCAAATTAAGAACTTCGGCCTCCTTTAAAATGCAGGATTGAAAAGACATAGAAATAGAAGAAATACGGAATTTTGGTAGGAATTTAAATACTAAATAGAGGATACTAGCAAAATTCAGGAATAATCGTTTGAATAGACCGTATGAAAAACACATGAATCGATAAGAGAGATAGGCTCAAAGAAAAATTTTTAAGTTTTCTTTAAAATCTACATGTATTGAGTTGTTCCTTAGAAATTTCATAGGATTTAAAAAACTCTAATTTTTTGTTTCAAAGAACCAAATAGAAAAAATTCTTATAAGATTTAAATCATACAAAATTCCTCCATAAATCCTGTTTCAAAGGGGGCCTTCATGTGTCTACATCCCATGCTAATGCAGTAACATGAAAAGAAGCTAATTGAGCAGACATTTGACGAAAGGAGAGGTCTTTCGAATTTTGTAACATTTTTCACTCCTAAAAACAGATCAACCAATCAGAACATCAGTGTTAGACACTAATCGCCAATGGGCAACTGTTAACAGTTTTTCTCACTATTAGCTGTCAATTTTTTTTTCATTGAGCCACTGTCCATGTGCGAGTATTCCTTTTCTTGTTACAAAATAATTATGGCCGATCTGAATCTTAAATGCCAATGTGTTTGTTTGTGCAGAGCACAATTCTGGGTCCTAAAGGGAGATAAATGATGTTAAAATTCGTTGAGTCACATGCATTATGAACAGATCTATCCATCTGCCTTATTGGTGTGGAGGATGATGAGGGCTCCTCCGAGGACAGGTGCATACATGCATATGCTTATGCATCCCATGTGACATGTTCTTCAGCTCCATCCAATCCATCTCCCAGTCCTCCTCCCTCACCCCACACCACCCACTCAACAGCAAAATCTTTTTTCATTTCCTCAATGAAATCAGCACAGCAGCAGGCTCAACAAAGAAACATTATCAGCAATGATCCAACAACCATACAGTTCAGAAAAGGGGGTTACCAGGTTGGTGCCAAACATCATAAAGACCACAACCCACACTACCACCACTGTAGTTAACATACAACAGTCTCAGGGTGCCATTGTTTAGGATACAAGCATTGTTGTAGCTGTATGAACAATTAATCAAGGTGTTGACAAGGAAACATAAGAGCAGAAATACCTGATGAATTTCCACCTCCAGAGCTACAAGAATTCAACCTGAAGCTAGCAGCAACACATGTAACACTTTTACAGTGCAGATTTATGCCACAGACCAGAGAAATAATATGAAACAGCACAATGAAACCACAGCACTGCATTCTGAATATCTGGTAGACTGATACCTTCAGGCACACTCAGTCATAAGATTGTTACTGAGCATTACTGAATATACTCCACAGATGAAAAAAAGAGAAATTCCTATATGTCTTAACAACAATGAATAATGGAAGGTGTATGATTTTTTCCCCTTCTCCAGGCTACTTGTCCGGAGCTCTGAGTGAAGGAATGATGTCATGCTTACCACTTGAAAGAATACATATCTGTGAAACAATACATAGCTGTTATATACCATACAATGTACTCTCCAGTCTCCACTATACAGCTACTATAAATGTGAAGCCAATGGCTCGGGCATCACTGTAGTATCTACATGTTTCAATTGCCCTACTCTGATCGTATACACTTCATATTTTGGGTAATAGCTTCACGCTTCATCATGAAGTCGTGTCACAGTTTCTCTGCTCTGATCATATACACTTTACATCTTGGGTACTAGCTTCATCATAAAGTTGTATTGCACTCCTTGTGCTATCTTAGGTTCTGGCCACTTAGCATCTTCTGGTACACGGATGCATTTGTATCCTAGTTTTTTGTAAAGACGCAGCGCAGCAATGTTGTTTACATCACAATGCAATGCCATGGAACGGCATCCCCAACTCTTTGCTCGTGCCTCTGCTTCGGCAACAAGCAATTTAGCGATTCCTTTACGACGTTCTTCCTTTCGGACTGCAACATTTGCTATATATGCAATACCTGTTCTGCACGTTTCGAACAAATCCGGATGGTGTCAGGCGGTAAACTACTAGTTCATGTATATTAATTCTCCTAAAATATAATAACGACAATCTTCTGCATCTTATACAGAGTGAGGCAAACGAAAACAAGGCTTCGCATATCTTAGCATTTTATCGGTACAAAATAACAACACAACCAATGGTTTCGTTGGATTTGTATCCAACCAAAAATAACTTATTCCATACATGCGACAGTGATACAGCCTCATTTAGACTGCATCAGGTATTAGAAGAGGTGCAGGTGTTGAGATGGATGTCAGAAGAGGTACCATGCTCTATAATGCAGCGCAAAACTCAGAGAATATCCTTTTACGTTATCTTATACTCCTATATGACATTTGGTGAGATTAAGGGCCATGGCACAAATAGTGTTTGTTGTACCCTAATTCAACGAGATGGTTTACTCTCTAATTATGATAGACTTCATTGATTGAATTGGATGTTCATTTTAACCCAGGCTAGTTGCACTGCATTTAAATGTCTGGTACTCAAAAAAATATAAAACGTTAATAACATAATGTTTTTCCCTTATCATTCCAATCAAGTTGAAATTCAAATTCCACCCACTGTTTACAACGATTTTCTTGAAATAGCCAACAATGAACAAGACATCGCGGTATTTGTTGCATTTTCTTCAAAAGTTCGTAGGTAGGATGAGCTCTCTTGTTTCATCCTGTACAATTAAAGCTAGGTGAGAGTCACCCTAGGAAAGGAAAGAGACATCTCCAAATAAATGTCAAGGCAACACATGTTGGTGGCCACGGTGGACAGTCAATACAGGAAAAGCACACATGAAGTTGTGTTTGTCTAGCTGTAGATAACTGTACCTCCCTTTGGATCTTAGTCAAAGAACAAAAAGGAAGGTCAGCAAACAGAAAAAGGTATCGGGCACAGACAAGCCATATAACCATAAATGGGAGCTGAACAATTCATATAGAAGCACCAGGACAATATGGAGCAATTTTTTTTAGAAACTTAAATGAATTAGTAGAAAGGTGAGAATGACATGGGCCATGATAGTTGCAAAAAGGATAAACGGTTTAGAGGAAAACATGTGATGGTTCACTTTAGTCGGACGAGGTATAAATCATGCTAAATTAAAACATATGGCTTAATTCTCTTCACTGCGCCTGGCGAAAAAAATGGCTTAATTAACTATGCATTCCTGGAATAAAACATGGAGTGCAACACATTTTATGTATTATGCCCAAGATTGTAGTTTTCCTAGCTTTGATTTATTCAAACTAAGTGTCCTGAAGACTTATGACATCAGGCACCAGGGCTCAGAAGACTGAGCACAGACAGGAATTTTGTTGCAACAAGAGGTTTTATCTGAAGATGGAGTTAACGGGTCCTATTCAAATTCAGTATGCATTCTGTTAGTGGAGCAAAACACTCTTAGATTAGAACCAGTACTAATGATTATGCATTTTAATTTAGTGGTTCTTTCTGTGTCTATTATAATTTTCTGATGAAATATAGGTGCAACAAGGCTTAGATGACATAGTTCGGAGATTCTATTATTGACCCCAGTCATATGCACACAATGTTTTCCTTTAGTAACTTTGATCAGGCAAGAAACATTTACCTTGTCTATTACGAGAAAAGGGAACCATAACTTTTGTCTGCTCAAATACTTTCCCCCTATTTATGGGAAGAAAGCACATTACAATTTATCACTCATGTTGATTTGGCCTAACAAAAATATAAAAGGAACTTTGTATAACCTATTGTTCTAGACTTCTGGTCATCAGTTACAACTAGGTAAGACAGAGAATATTTGGCATTTGACTTTTGTTTGTACCTCAATGTTATATTATTACGTATGGTTTGCTAAATGTATATGATTGAAAATTCTAGGCTTTTCAACTTTTAGACATGCCATATTCAGGTGTTCCACATTTTTGCAATTAGTGGAACATAAACAGTTTCTGTTTTCTGGCGTTCCATAGAATTAAAGACTCAAGAGTAGTGCACAATCCTTCAAGGTTCCAATTGCACTGTAAATTTATGTTATTGACGCTTGGTATGCACTGTTAGAAATTCCCAAGATGATATTAGCACGCTTCAAATGTAATGGGATGAGTAATTAGTTGGCTGAAGATACCATTGCGAGTGAAAGAATTTAAGTTGCTAGGAATAAGCAGACTATTTACATCTTGCAGTTGCATATATGTATTTGTGTTAACGATCTAAGACGTTTGAAGCAAATAAAGGTGTACCTTCTCTGCTTGAGAGGCCCTCTTCTAGGAAGATAGTCTGCCACTGTGTCTACTGTAAGAATGCCAGCTATGGAGGATTTACTGAGTCCGTGTTTTCCTTGAAAATCAGCATCTCCTAAATCTCCGCATTCAATGCTGATACTTCTACTAAGTGAATTAGCGTTAACCGCAACAAGGCAAGTTCTCATGCAGCCAGGTGGAACCGAAAAACCGGACAGGAGTGCAATGTAACGATCAATACGTAGAACAAGGTCCAATGGAAAAGTGTAGTCTGGAAAGAAAGAGCTGCAGTGAGTATCAGCTACTTCCCAGCAGTCCTCTAGCCGTGCATCTCGAACCAGGATGTTTGGGCTCAAAGATGGCAACAATTCAACCACCGGGCTGGCACAGCAAACTCCTGTAAACAAGTTGCAATTGTCATGGGCACATAACAGCTAGATGAAGTAGTCCATAGTCCAGAAACAAAGTAGAAATTGATGAAAAAACCAAATAAATTTACATTAAATCATAAGAGAACAACATATACCACACTGAATGTTCAGAATTGTCAGTCAAATTGCCGCGCTATACTTCATTTCGCAGGCAGTAGGAAGGAGACCTTTTTCTAATGACAGAAAAATAATCCAAATACCCAAATAGTAGGAGCTAACGTATTCGCCAAACACTAATCGAGGCGTATTGCTAAACGACACACCCATTCTTAACTAATTAACCATATCAATTGCGCGCTGTCAAATTAACCTTTTCCGGATAATCCATTGCCCGATTAGAAAGAGGTTTACGATTATAACTTCAATTAGTTATCAATGCCAAGAAATTGGAGCGGTAGAGAGACCTGCAGCGGGTTTGGCGGGGAAGGACGGGCGGTGGTGGTGGTGCCGGACGGCGACGGCGGCAGATCGGCGGCCGGAGTAGAGAGGAGAAGCGGAGGCGGACGACGACGAAGAGCGAGACAAGCTTAGCGCCGGCGGCATCATGGCCTCCCCCTCCCCTCCTCCGTCCCCCGCCTCGGCTCCTCCGCTCCTTCGCTCTCTCCCCTCCGATTTTTAATCCACTGTTTGGCGCAAGCGCCACCAGACAGGACCCACTCTTTCCGCCTTCCAAACCAGTTTACGTAAAGATTAATTATTCCTTAATATACAGCCAGCGTAACAATTCTGCTTTTCTCTCTCTCTCTCTCAAGAAAAGCGTAGCAATGTTGCCCACTCTTTCCGTCTTCAAAAGCAATTTACGTAAAGTGAGATTACGCGTTAATACATGGTCGGCGTAAATATTTTGCATACGCCTTGTGAACTGAGCAACAACTAACAGGCAGTGGATTCCGGAAGAGAGAGAGAGAGAGAGAGGAGGGGTGGGAGCGGGCGCGGCGGCCGGTGGATGGCGATGGCGGGCGGCGGGGGGCTCAACCGGTCGTCGTCGAAGGGGCAGCTGCCGCCGCAGGAGCTGCTCGACGATCTCTGCAGGTAGTCCTAATCATCAATCCCATCTCGCGAGTTTATTCTCGGCTTTGCTCAGATCAAACCCCCAAAACTGAATCGAACCGAATCGAATCGCCGGTGGAAATGGGAATCGCAGCCGCTTCGTGCTCAACGTGCCCAAGGAGGATTTGGAGTCGTTCGAGCGGATCCTGTTCCTGCTGGAGCAGGCGCACTGGTTCTACGAGGACAACTCCGTCGAGCACAACCCCTCCCTCAAGTCGCTCTCATTCAAGGACTTCACCACGCTCAGTAAGCTCCCGTATCTCTTCCCCACTCTGCGCCACCTAGGATTCATGTCGCTGCTGCCGTTGGTCTGATCGCTGACACCGTTGTCGTTGTGGTGATGTGTGTGCAGTGTTCAATAGCTGTGCTGCACTCAGGCCCTACCGTGCTCACCTTGATGACATTTACAAGGATTTCACTCACTACAAGTTCCGCGTCCCTGTAGCCGGCGCCATCATCCTCGATGACACTTTTGAGAGGGTAACTACACCCTTACCCGATCACATCACCCTGTACCGTATTACTTTCTATTGTGCCTAGATTAAGTTTAGTTGAGTAGCTGCTAGGTTGCACAATGTGGTGGGCATGGCAGCTGTGAAACAATGCTACATAAATTCTGTTATTTGTCTTTTACTCTAGATACCTCGTAGATGGTTCATCATATAGTATCTTCAATGCGTATTGTTTCAAGTTCTATACTGAACTACACTAGGCACAAATAAAAATGTCATCTTTGGGTCTTTAACCCTTATAGACGTCAATTTGACAACTTTTTTTACATGATGACATCCCAAGTTTCATTCATTTCTCCCCTTCTTTGCAGTGCTTGCTTGTGAAGGGATGGAAGTCTAGCGCCAGCTGGAGCTTTCCTCGTGGAAAGAGGAGTAAAGATGAAGAAGATCATACATGTGCTGTTAGAGAAGTAAACTTCTGGGCTGGATCAATGTTGTTCTCCATCAAGCAAACTGGACTTATAAAGGATGGAAATTTGTATATGTCACCTTACAATCATTTTTCTTTTGTGAGACCATCAAGATGCTTAATTGTTTTTTAATAATTTAAAATTGAAGTTCTAGATATTCTACCATTCTCCAACACCTAATATTTTCAGTTAGTGTTTGCATTTTAATCCATTGCATATGGGTGTCTCCTTAGGGCTTAAGACCATTTTTGTTGTTTTTCTCTAAGAATGAACCACATGCTTTGCTCGACCACCGTACCTCATGTTTTCAGAAAGAACAAAATAACTTGGCATCAGTTAGCTATATTGTCCACTGGTCCTGTGCATAAATTTCTTAAAGATCTAAAGGTGATCATGTCTTTTTAGCTTTCGTGAGCTCTGTCCTGTTTTACACTTCCCCATGCTTATTGCATTATAGTTGATGTAATGACATTTTTTACATAAAATGCAGGTTCTAGAGGAAACTGGGTGTGATGTTTCCAAGCTTCTAAAATTGGAAGATTATATTGAAGTTTTAGTCTGGCAGCAAAGAGTCCGCCTTTATATTATAACTGGTGTTAAGAGGGATACTTTTTTTGCGCCTCAAACTAAGAAGAAGAGATCAGTGTAATGCAAATGTTCAATGTTTCTTAATCATATTTCTACTTATAAAAATGTACTCTTTTGCTGTTTTGCTCAACATATTGGAACATTTTGGACTGGTATCTCAAAACGAAAAAGGAAACTGTATGGCATAACATGATTGCGAAATGATACAGTATGACTTGATTGTTTGATTAATGGCCGCAATCCTTCGTATATGCTTAGTTTATAGTAAGAAATAGCTCCTTTCTGAATAACAGGCTGTTCTACAGATAAAAAATAATCATAATATTCTGCTAGATTTCAACCCAGTTGAGAAGAGACTAGGTTTGGAGCATTCTAATCACTTTACTGTTACTTAACTGACAAGTTAGTGCATGTTCTTATTTGTGTGGTTTGCAGCCACATATTTTTGCTTTTTATGCTGATGTATGAATGGCTTGCAATGTTAGCTGTCTTGTGTTCACTACTTTGTGTCTACTTGAAGGCTGAAGTTATGCGTTGCTTCAATCGGTTGTTTTGCTTTGTAGTTTATCCATTTCATCCCTTTGAGTTTTGAACCTCTCTTTGGTTAAAAAGAGTTAAATAGACACTGCTGAGTTGTGGTCCTCTGTGAAATTGACAGGAGATCTCATGGCACAAATTGATGAACTCCTTCCTGCTGGTGATGATGCAATATCTCGTGGGAAGTAAAGGGTTGAAGCTCTATATGGTGCACCATTTTTGCAGTCAGTACTGCTTTTGACCCAGTTTTAATATTTTTGTTGGGGCAGTCGGGCAGACATTGCTTTGAGCATCATGAACATGTTGACTTCTAGAATATTACACATTTGGCTTCTCAATCTGCCTGTACATTCATTGGTTCTGCATTGTTTAATTCCTTACTATTGTATTTCTTTTTCCAGGGGTTTAAAAGCTTGGATAGCCACACATCGTCCCCCACAGTATCAGAAGATTAGATACAATCTGCTAGAGGTTTCTTCTGATCCCTCCTTTACCCATTTATGTCAGGACTTCAAAAAATGTCAAATAATCTACCAATTAATTTTAACGGTTTCGTTTCAAATTCAGAAAATTTTGTTTTCTGAAGTCCATCTGCAGATGTATTTCTGAACTGAGCAAAAATATTAGCTAGTACATAATTAAAACAGTTTTGATCCTGGACATAGTTATGGACTCGCGGTTATATATATGATCAACTATTAGTACATAGTGTGGCGAGAAGGTATGTTGTGAACCTGGTGCAAACTTACTCATTTTCACCTATACCTAATTGTGAGCATGGTGAACCTGGTGCACACATATAATATATACTTAATAATATTATTGCCAATCCTTATTGTCTATAGCACATCATTTCACCATATCCCTTACCTGTGTGGCGAGGTGTTCTATAATCGGTGTTCACTCTATAATGCTATATGGTTCGGATATCAGATATATTCAGAATCCAGGAGACTCAGGGAGCTACCCGGCGTAGGTGGCGACTGGAGGTGTGGAAGCTCGTTGTCCTAGGAAGCTTCGTTGGTCCTAAGGCTTGTATAGTGTCAAGGGGAGCCACATGCTGTTCGAGAACCCTGTTATTACTAGAGCAGGATCTGACCCACAAACTGTTGACAGCCGCCCAGGTAAAAGCTTCCGAAACTTCAGGTTCGACACAGCGAGTATCCTGCAGTCCATGGAAGCTTCCTTTCTGCGTAGCTAGGAGCCTGACACAGCATCACCTCGAGTGTATGCTCATGTGTATAGACTATGTAAGGTGGTTATCTTCTGTTGTAACTCCGCTTTTTCTTCCCTTTCTAGTTTGTATCTGTAATCCTGAATGCAACAAATGCTCCCACCTTTGTGATAGTATCCCTACATTTCGCCCAGATGATGTTTTTTCTTCCGTCCCTTCAGATAATATGTGGGTTTGAAATGTTGCAAAAATGAAGAAATTCCTATGCACTGTGGATGATCTTGTTCAGTTATCCTGCCTTAAAAACAGAATTCATTATTGGGCTGGGCAGTGTAGTGGGCTAGCATGGCTCAACATGCAGCACTATGGTGGGCCAGCCTGTCAGTTCGGAGTTTGGACGGGCCCAACAATTTGTAGTAATGGGCCGTCGGCCTTCAGCGACGAGCGAAGCTGAGTGGGCTTGTTTGTTCTTTTGCTATTTGTGGAGAAGAGTGATGCGCCGATGACGTGTGCGGAGCGTGACCAGCCATCTTCTCCTGCACGCTCTCGCTGTACCACCACGACAACTACTGCTGCGCGCTCTCCTGCTGCTAGAAGCTTCTGGAATCTGGAGCCGATGCGATGTCGGCGCTGGTGCGGCCCGCCGTGCTGCCCGTCTGCGCCATGAGGGGCGGCGGCGGCAACGACAAGTTGGCGCCGCAGCCTCCGCGGCAGCAGCGGTCGTGGTGGGGCGGGAGCAAGCAGAGGTTGCCGCACCAGCCGCGGCGGCAGCCGGGCGGGAATGGAGGGCGAGGAGGCGGAGGAGGGGCGCTGGACCAGGTGCTGGAGTGTCCGCCGCGACGGCGAGTTCCTCCAGGCGGCAGCCGGCGCCCCTCTCCGCGACATCTTCTGGCTCCGCTTCCTCGAGAAGAAGCAGCGGCGGAAGCAACCTAAACCTAAACCTCGGGAGCAGCAGCAGAAGCAGCAGGGGGAGGAGGCAGCAGCGGCGGCGCCTCGCCAAGCCCCATCCTTCCCGCCTCCCTCCTATCAGCCAGGTTTGTCACCGCGCGGCAGAGAGCACCTGCGTTGCACACACATTCTCCTGTTGCTGATGACAATTCTCCCGATTTGTAGGATTATCATGCCTGGAGCTGATGACGGTCTGATTTCGAAGCTGAAGCTGTATGTCGGCTACTCTCTCTCAAAGCACACAATCGAGCAGCGATTTCTCGGAGGCAAGGGGCAACCTCAACATCAGGAACCTCCTAAACCAAAACTCCAGCAGAAGCAGCAGCAAGAGCAGCAGTATCAGACACTTCAACCTCCGCCCTTCCCTCACCCCTCCTACCCCCCAGGTTCCTCTCCAGCGCCTAATTAGCTGTTGCTTAAACGTTTAAGCTTCATCAATTGCATTGTTAGCTTTGTTTTATGATTTTCGCTAGGATTGTCTTGTATGGAGCTGATGATGGCCGATATCGAAGCCCTCAAGTTGTACATCAACTACTATGCGGCCATTCTCACCACTCCTCTACCCCAGCATTACGATCCAGAGCTCCTCTCCCGTTACTTCACCTCCCGCCCTCATATTCTTGCATTTCGCACCATTCAGGTAAGCTGTATTTGGCCTTCCTCTTTGATTTTACTGAGCTTCAAGCCTTCAACTGATAAATCTAATAGTTCGGCGTGCCATGCTTCTGTACTCTGTAGGTAATCTTCGCATTTGTTTCGGCTGCAGTAAAGATGCAAATTTCCAAAAGAGCAAACTTGATCACAGATGCCACCTACAGCAGTAATAGCATCAGAAGCAAAGGTTTCAATGCTTCGCAAAACATGGTTGGCCAGCTTCTCAAAGAACATTTCTTGATCTTGGGCCTACTTTTGTCAAAGGTCAGGTTTTCAGGTTCGATAGCTTTAAGCCATGGGGGTGGCCACCCGGCTCGGGTTAATCTTGATATACCTCTCTTCTATGTGCAGTTGGACAGTCCCTCTCAACAAGGCCTGATATCACAGGCTCGGAGATTTCTGAGGTTAGGTAAAATTACTGCAGGAGATCACCACATTTCTGCATTTTTATTGCTTCATCATCCTAGTGTTTGCCTGATCAAGTGATCATTAAACAGTCTCCATAGTCATTCTCAAAATTAACTGGCACACACCCAAACGTAGGCACTTGCTGAGTTACATGAAAAAGTTCCTCCTTTCCCAAGAGAAGATGCAATGAGGATCATTCAGGAAGAATTTGAGCTCCCTGTATCGCACATTTTCAGTTACATTTCTGATGAGCCTGTTGCTGCAGCTTCCTTTGGACAGGTAACCATTTCTTACAGAACTTTTCCCATTCTTTTTGCAATACTAGAGTCAGTTGGTTTGTAATTTCTGATGAAACCTTATTATATTTTTCTATACCATCTCTGTCAATTTTACTGTTATTTTCAGCACACTCTCGTTTGTTGTACTTTAGGTTTATCAGGGATGTACAGTTGATGGTGCTCTTGTGGCCATAAAGGTTCAACGGCCGAACCTTCTTCCTTCAGTATTGAGGGACATCTATATTCTACGTCTTGGGGTAAGTATACAGCTATATCTCTCCATTAAATCTATAAGCTTATTGGTTTTTGAGTGTTTTTATTGTGCCAAGTGCTAATGGCCTTACATCGTGTTCATAAAACACTCACTCTGTAGGAACCTGTCATACTGTTTGACTTAGCAAAAAACCAAGATTCTTCATCTTCTTCTGAGCATGAGCATACTAGCTGATGCCTTCTACTTTATTGTCCCTAAAACATGCTTATTTTGATTTTTATTGTTTGCATTGACCTGTTCATGGTAATTGCCAGTACTAACAAGCTTTACCTTTTCCTATTTGTGATTAATTAAGAGTGTTAATGTGACTATGATAACCTGTGTTGACACAAGAAACATTGCACAATAATTTCTTTCAATATGGATAAACCTTATCTCATTCAAGTAATGTGTATTCGGATTTCCTGTTCTTGCACTACATTTATTTCTTTGTTTGGTGTACATAATTATAGCATTACAGCATTTTCTACTATAGTTATAATTACCTGATGCCTTTCTACCATATGTTTCAGCTTTCTTTTGTGAGGAAAGTAGCAAAGAGGAAAAGCAACATTGCCCTCTATGCTGATGAGTTGGGTAAAGGTTTTGTTGGTGAGTTGGACTACAATATTGAAGCTGCTAATGCTACCAAATTCCTGGTGCTTCTTCGATCTTGTATCCTACCTATACTTTACTAACATATGCCCAGTCTTGGTGTTCTATCTGATAATTTCCACTCCTGTAGGAATTTCATTCCAGATATTCATTTATGCTGGTTCCAAAGGTTCTCAAACAACATACGAGGAAGAGAGTTTTGACAATGGAGTGGGTTGCTGGTGAAAATCCCACAGATTTGCTTTCCTTGTCTAAAGGAATTTCATCAGAAATTTCTGAATCATCAGAGAAGCAGAAGATCGAAGCAAAAGCCCGTCTTCTTGACCTGGTATTTACTGACAATTTGTACAAGTGATTTCTAACTTATCTGCCACATTTGATGTCAAGGACCTCGGGTCCTTGGGTAGCTGGACCTCGGCTACGTAGTTCGTATCCGCGATCCGTCTTCTCCGGCGAGGTTTTCCCCTCCGCCGCAGGCTTGGTTGTTTTAGAGAGAGAGAGAGATTAGATTGATAATACTTTTCTTAATTCCCTACGAGTCTGAGTACAGGGATATATATAGCCTAAGGCCTAAACCGACTAGAGGCAACATGCTCCTAAAATTAGGTAACTAATCCTATCTTTCCAATTAGGAAATAGAAATAGGTAACTAATCCTCTCCTTCCTCTTAGCCACTGATAGCTGGTCCGGCCTGGGCGTCTGGCGTGCGCGCGCGTTCTGCGCGTTCGGCTGCTCGCCGCACGTCCCTGGCACGCCGGCGCCTAGAGTATGTCAGGCCCCACATGACATTTGACAAAATATGAACACCATAAATAAATTAACCCTCCACCAACCAGTGCTCCCTGGTAGCGAATATCTGGAATTGAAGTTGTGCTCACTGAATTAGTCTTCTTTATCAGTTATAAACTGCAACTTACGTGGTTCTGTGCAATATATGCTTGTTTCAGAAACATGCAGCTCAATTTTATAAATATCTCTCACTTCAATGATGGTGTTCTTTTCTCTCTGCTGTGGTAGAAATATAAACAGTATATCAACAATTACTACATTTCAAGAATCATTTTTTGCCTCTGGTCAAAATGTTTTAACATTTTGTTAATTACTATGATGGTAAGGTCAACAAAGGCGTCGAAGCATCACTAGTGCAGCTCCTCGAAACTGGTTTGTTGCATGCAGATCCTCATCCTGGGAATTTGCGTTATACACCTGAAGGTCGTATCGGGTCAGTGTTAATTTATCTTTTGATGTATGCTCTATAAGTAAATGTTTTCTTTGAGCAATAGTAACACCTTCCTAATCATGTTAGGTTTCTTGATTTTGGTTTGCTTTGCATGATGGAGAAGAAACATCAGTATGCTATGCTTGCAAGTATTGTGCACATAGTAAATGGAGATTGGGCTTCTCTTGTTTATGATTTGACTCAAATGGATGTTGTTCCACCAAGAACTAATCTACGTCGGGTGACAATGGTAATTCATGAGAATGCAGAATATTATTTTTTTATGGTTATTAGTAGATGGAAAAGAACAAGAGGTTCTTAACTCTTAACAAATTTAAGTTGTAGTGTGATTTAGTTTGTTGTTCCATTACTATTTTTAATGTTTGTAAATTGCAATTTGTTCTTACTATAATTTGTTGATTTGGTAGGACTTGGAGGATGCTTTGGGCGAGGTAACCTTTGAAGATGGAATTCCAGATGTCAAGTTTAGTAGGGTGTGTAGCTTTCCCTAAAGTTCAGTTCTATAAATTGTGGCATGTTTCTCTCTTTATCGGTATCGTCTATTTTCAACTGAGTACCTTGTCGAATAGCATTCTTTACAAGATCGCTGCTGTGCTTCCTAAACTGTTAAAAACATCATTTAGGTGCTTGGAAAAATTTGGTCTGTGGCATTTAAATACCACTTCCGTATGCCGCCATACTACACCCTCGTCCTGCGGTCACTTGCCTCTTTGGAAGGTTAGTTTGTTTAGTTGAATTCAGTACTGAACTAGCTCAATAAGTAAGTATGTGTGGCTTGTTTGTTCCTGGTTCGTCCGTGCTTTTTTTTTTTTTGGAGGCTTACCATTGTCCCCTTCTTTTTATAATTTGTAGGGCTGGCCATTGCAGCAGATGGAACTTTTAAAACATTTCAAGCAGCATATCCATATGTTGTGCGGAAACTTCTATCTGATAATTCAGTTGCAACAAGGAGACTCTTGCATCAGGTATTATTGTTTTACCTCATGTGTTTACCTGTACAGTATGTGTAGTTAAGCTATCTAATTTGTTGCTTCACTTTTCTGATATTCTCTGCAACTTGGACAATATGTGCTCTTTGAAACAGTGAACTCATGCCTTTCCTTTTTATGTGAGCTGTATAGAAATCCTACAATAAAATTTGAAATTCTGCACTTTGTTAATTTATGATACCAAATGGCAAATAGCCAATGAAAATGGCATCTGTGATACTAGAGTACTGACGCCAACTATTAATACACAGGCTATTTTCAACAAAAGGAAAGAATTTCAGTGGCACAAGATTACAGTATTTCTAAAACTAGCATCGGCAAGGTCAGTTTTATAGTTCTGAACAGAATCATGTGTGAATATCATGTTTTTTCACTAAACCATATGAACAAAATTGCTTCTACTATGATGCTTTTCTGTCCTTAAAAAATATCATGATATGCTCCTGATGTGATTTTCATATATGAAGGGGTAGCTTCAGGTATAATACTGGCGTTTTGCATGAGAGGAAGGGTTTGGATGTTGCAAAACTTGTAGAGATCAGTGATGCATCTTCTTCACTTGATCTTAACCGTGCTACACCAGAAAGAGCACTACATGCTGCAAATCTGTGCTTGAGGCTTTTACTATCGAAGGATAGCATTGTGATAAGGAGACTTATAATGACAGCGGTAAGTAACTATGCATCTTCCCTTCCCCTCTTTACCTTAATTAATCAACTAGCTCTTCTGGCTGGATTTCCTGAATGCACAGAGCACTGAGCCCACCATACCTCCCATTGTGCAGAACGCGAAGTCGCTTGCTCGTGACCTAATCTCCAAAGACGCGTCAGTTTTCCGGGTGCTCCTAAGCCGGGTTCTTGCCGATGTAATCTACCAGTGGATGGTGAAGGTAACTGGCTTTCAACGAGCCGGACAGCTCGAGCATCATCCACGCATGACAACAGGAAAAAATGATGAGGACCTGGGGATGTCCAAAGAAGCATCAGCCTTGGTGACATTCCAGACAGCAGTAAGAGATCGCAGGCTGAAGGTAATATTCTTCAAGTTTGTCAGGGACATAAGAGAGGACCCCATCCTGATGGTCAGAGTGAGCTGGAACATGCTTGCTATCTCGGTCATCTCCGCTGCCATTGGCGTGCACCGTTTCGTCGTCTTCTTGTCAGAGGAATTTCTGACTGCATTACCACCGCCTGTGCCTCCGCCGCGGCTGGTTCAGATTCAGAGCTTATGAAGAGCAGCGAGCCAGCAACCTAAGATTGGTTTCATGAGATGAGTACTTTTTATTTTTTACTGGTAACCAGTAGCTCTGTAGCTGTATATAAACGTTGTCAGGAGCAGAATCATCGATCAGAGTTCTCTACAATTTTGTTTTATACTAATTATTGACTGTAAATTTGTGATGGGAGTAGGAAGAAGAGGAAACGAAAACTTAGCCCGTTGGGCCAAAAATGGCTTAGCCTATTGTGCTAGAAGGAGAGGACGCTACGCGGCTGAAGTGCACGATCATTGGGCTTTTCGACCGTAAATGGGCCGTGAGACCTTCGTGTACCGGTTAGCAAAGCAGGCGCACGGCCCAGAAGCCCAAGCCGCACACAGTCCAGCTACGGATGGGCCGCACGTAATTCGCTATACCAATCTTTGGGAATTTTTTTATTTATATATTTTTTTTAATAAAATATTTACAAAATTATATTTTATTTTCAAAAATTTACATAAATATACTCCTAACGTCTCTTGGGAGTGCGTTTTTTAATAAATCCCCACCCAAAGGGCGATTTAATGACGTGGCTGACGGCAGCACTTTTGCAGGTGGCCCCCTGGCTGCCGAAACACCGCCCTCTAGGAGGGCGGCAAGGGGGCTGCCTGCAAAACGCCGGCCACGGGGCCGGCCATTTTAGAGGCGGCCCCTAGCCGCCGAAAAGCCGCCCTCCTAGAGGGCGGTTTTTAGGCGCCGCCTGCAAATTGGCCTATTTCATAGGGCGATTTTTTACTACCTCACTATAAAACCCCCTCCAAGCCTCCAAAAAATTCATAAAAATAACAGAAAAAAAGAAGAAAGAGTTAAGAGTGACGGTGAACGAAAGCGGCGAAACCCAGCCAGTTTACGGATTCATCTACAGGTAATATTTTATAATTCTTTGTAATTTCTATTTCTATTTATCAAATGATGTAGTATGTGTAGTATTATACTACTTATTTCACAGGTAAGTAAATGTTAGGTTTGGTCTATAAGGTATAGATATATTGAAGTTGAGCATAACGACTAAGGACATTGATAGAACGCATGAGAGAAGTTATGTTTTTTTTATTAGAAGAGTAGCACTAGTTGGTGAAACGCTAGGGAAATGTAAATAAGGACGATGATATTTAATTTTTTATAGTCATGTATAGTATACCGTAGGTATGTAGTTGTATAAGGTATTTTTGGCATAGCGAGTTATAACTTGCGTTTATTTGGCTATAATGTAGGTTGCTATGGATGCATCCGGTATGTCTAGTCGTCTACGACCTCCAATTGATGTGCCTCCGCCAATGTGTTGATGTGGAGATAATTGCAAAGTCGCAATAAGTGAGAAGGATTACACATACCGGCAAAGGTATTGGATATGTGCTAATTATGCGTACTCCCCGGAGAAGCCGAAGTCACAAGGGAAGAAGGAGAAGGCGAAGAAGCCAGTGGAGGTAATACGAATTATCTTGTAGTACTAAATATTTAAACCTTTGAGCTAATAAATTTGTATATGTCAAGGCACCGAAACCTCCTCTGCCTCTGTGCGACTTTGTGCAGTGGATAGATACGGAGATCCGTCCACAGGACGCAAAGTTTCTTCGTGGTTTAAAAGATTGGAACTGAGAGCGGTGCCAACGTCGTTGGACGGCGCAAGAAGAGTGGGAGGCTGAGTAGAAGAGAAAGGAGGAGAAGGAGCGGCAGGAGAAGGAAGCCCGTGAGGCAGAGAGGGAGAGTAAGCGGGAGAGGGCACTGCGTGCAAAGGAAGCTAAGCCGGAGGTGGCGAGAAAGGGGAAGTACCCACGCTGTACACAGTAGTTGTATGTCTAGTCGGATATCCGTTTGAAATACCCTAAGGCATGTTGTTGGCGAAATGGGACTGGGGTCCCCCAGTCCCCGGGGACGCGAGGGTCTTCGGCCGCGACAAATACTCCGGAGTCCACATTCTGCGCAAGAGAAGGCCGGCTACGGCCGCTCTCCCGCCAAGTACCCGGGGGCCCACAAGCTCCGTGCCTGGGTCCCGGGTCTCGTCCCCGGTCCCGGGAAGCTCCGTTCCCAGGCCCGGGGCCACGAGCCCCGGTCCCAGGTGCTGGTCGCCCCGGTCCCGGGTGCCGGTCGCCCCGAACCCGGGTGCCGATTGCCCGGGTGCCGATCCCCCGGTCCCGGGTGCCGGTCGCCCCGGACCCGGGTGCCGATTGCCGACTGCTCCCGGGAGCCGATGCCCGGCCCCGAGGCCGACTGCCGACTGCCCGAGTGCCGATCTTCCCGGTCCCGGGTGCCGATCGCCCCGGTCCCGGTGCCGACTGACTCGGCCCCGGGTGCCGATCGCCTCGGCCCCGGGGGCCGATTGACTCGAAGAACTCAGCGGACCAGCTCCCCAACTACCTACATTAATGACCAGCTCTGCCACGCGTGGGCGCCTCGTGATGCCCCCCCCCCCCGGTGGACACCCGACTGTGCTGTCAGAAGCCTTTTGACTTCGGTGATGAGGGCGTGCGCCGAAGTCCAAGCAGTCAGAGACTCTTGACTTCGGCAGCGTGCTCCATCACATCCCGTCACATCCTCACGACTCCACCGCCCGCTGCAAACCAACTCCGGCATGGCTCAGCAGGCGGACGTGTCCAGGACGTGGGCGCTGCAGGCGGCAGCAGGCGGACGTGTGCGACAAGACGGCGATAAGACAACCCATACATAGCCCTCTCATGTATCTTGACACTGTGGGCTCCCCTTGACGATAAAAGGAGGATCCATGCTTCTGACTCAGTAGGTTCAGCTCCGGCCTTAGACCACTCAGGCAGCCCTGGCTCTAGCCTTAGACAACGAAGCTTCCTTTCCGGCTTAGACAACCGAGCTCTCTCTCTCTGAGCCTCAAGTACCCGGGCTAGCTCCCTGAGTCTCCCGGTAACCGCATACCGTATTCATCCACCACATATAGCAAACACACAGGAGTAGAGTATTACGCCTCCGTGCGGCCCGAACCTGTCTACTTCCTCCTGTCTTCTTTGTGTGCCATCATCCACCGATCGATCTTTCTTCTACACCGGACGTCGCATTCACCTGAGAACCACTCCCCTGGCCGAACCTCAAAGGGGGGTCTCCCAACTTCCTGCAGTCGAGGTTTCATCCTCCGACACATGTAATAATGATAACTAGAAACGTTTTATGTGCCGTTTGTACTCGTTGAATGGATAATTTCAGTATGTTCGTAAGCAATTAACGTGTGCTTGGTTGTCACCACTCGGAATCTACTTTCGCCGTGAGATTGAAACTCGAAAAGTAATGTTTTTGATCAGTTTCGTCGCAAACGTAGATCATGAGGAGTACATCGTTTAATCGACGAGCGTAAACGAAGTAAAGGGTTAAAGCATCTAGGCCCCATTGTTTATTTTGGTAATTAATGACAAGCGGTAATTGTGGAATAACCATTGTGTTTCAGTATATGCAAAAAAAAAGTTAGGTCCACATGCCAAAGAGGATGACCACCAATTAAATTTGATGGCGCAAAGCTATGGAGTTGTGACGCGGGTGCCGGTCGGACCGTGAATACCTGGCCGGTCAAACCGGATTGATCCAGTATCGACAGTGAGTTGTTTCTATGATATTTTTCATCACCGTGTAAGTAACATGAATGCTCGATCACGATTGAAATTTGCCAATAATCTTTCCATTTACCCTTGATTGCGTGCACCCGCCATGGACACCTATCCTTCACGCACTTCACTTCATACACTGATTTGCTTGACTTCACGATCGAGAACTCACTTTGAAGTGACACCGCCCATTATTTTACTGCATCATTCAAATCCTCTACATATGCATATTTAGCCCCCTAGATGACCTCATACTCTTTATACTCCCATGGCACATTATGCCGCTCGGAGATAACAAGGCCAGAAAAGTCCTCGCTACTCCATTCTGCAGGCATTACGTTGTCCTCATCGGACGAATCATCATACTCTCCATGCTCGTTTTCAGCATCTTTTCTATCCATTTATTCGACGATAGTGTCGATTAGTTCTCCCTCATCTGCCACACCTGTTTGCTGTCTATCTTGTTCATTCCCTCCTTTATTTTCTTCCATTGTTTCGGTATCACCTCTTTCCGCCATACTTCGACCCTTATCATCTTGCACGGCCACTGCAGCAGCGGTGTTATCCTTCTCATACACCGACACAAGTATGCACAGTGGCCAACCACGTTGGAATGCATTCTCCATGTACCATCTCCAAGTGGTAGTGCAATCTACCGGCATCAATTCCCAAAAAAAACTTTCAACTGCACGACTGACTACAACATACAAGTTTATTGCGTTGATCTGGGGGTCGAGTCGAAAGCCTCGCATTAGCCAGTTGTACACTGATATGAAACTTCTCTCAGCTGGCCTATCAATGCCCTTAGTCGTTAAACTAAACTCCAACAGATCTACACCTTGTGGACCATACCTAACATTTCCTTACCCGTGAAATAACTGAAATAGCACTTTATTTGACATATCTGTTGATGAAAAAATACAGTTAAACTAAATACCAACATTGTCCTCACATCTAAAACCGTGTAATCGATATTTTATAACTGTTATTTCTACACAAACTAAGTCATCTAACAGATTGACTAAAAATCTACACATCTATGAGTAACAACTTATTTTTATATAGTACTATACACGTAACCAGTACAGTACTACATCAATGTTTGCATAGAAATAGAAATTACAAAGAGACAATAGATTTTACCTGTAGATGAATCAGCAAACCAGTAGAGCTTCGCTGCTTTGGTTCAGCCTTGCTCACAGCTCTCTCTTCTTTTTTTTTATAATTTCTGTAAATTTTATGTCATTTTTTCATTCTGTGGAGTGGTTTTATACTGGGCAGCTTAAAAACCGTCCTCCCAGAGGGCAGCAAGGGGGCCGCCTGTAAAAGTGCTGACGGCCGTCAACCGTCCGGCCAACGGCCGTCAGCCACGTTATTAAATCGTCCTCTGGAAGGGTGATTTTTAAAAAACGCCCTCCCAAAGAGCGTTGGGAGTATATTTCTATAAATTTTTAAAATGAAAATATAATTTTGTAAATATTTTATTAAAAAAATATAAAAATAAAAAAAATTCCAATCTTTGGCAGGTAAAAGATGTATTTAGCTCTCTCAACCATAAGTTCAGTTTTGATCGTGTCTCTCAACCGCAAAAGGGTATAAAGTGTCCCTTAACTATCTGATTCTAATGTAAATCGAGCTACTTGGTGGTTTAGCCTGTGGTTGGTTTCTATGTGACACGTTAATCTGGTTTTATCCAATATAGCACTTACGTGTACCTACAGTCAGAAAAAATTAAAAAAATAATAAAATCCACATGTCAGTGATAACTGTACCATAAAATTAAAAGAATCTATGGGACCATATGTCAGTCATATGGAAAAAATTAAAGAAAAAACATCCCGACCTCCAGCCACCACCACGCTTCCCCGCCACCGGCGCCACCACCGTCGTTGCCAGCTTCTCCTCCGTGCCGCCTATGGCTGCCCCGCTCCGAGAAAACCTGACAGCGGGGCCGAGGTTGATGGAGCTCGGGGAGTGGGGAAGCGAGACTGTTGTGGCGCTCATCGCCTTACCGCTGACCCTATCACCTCCTGTCTCCCCGCTTCAGCAAATCCCATCAATCCTAAGAGCAGCGAATTTTTCAGGTCAAATTTGTAACTCCATAACAGTGTAACCAACCAGATCTAGCACCAAGAAAAGGTATCCCCGTCTCAAGGCATGCATCCACAAGGAATCAAGCAAGAAATCAAGACAGGAATCACACGAGAAAGACGCCGATGAGTTCGACGTG
This sequence comes from Oryza meyeriana var. granulata, assembly GCA_003991445.1. Classification (NCBI taxonomy): domain Eukaryota; kingdom Viridiplantae; phylum Streptophyta; class Magnoliopsida; order Poales; family Poaceae; genus Oryza; species Oryza meyeriana. The sequence continues at coordinate 119,336 of RYFJ01001313.1, read as the reverse complement.
GCATGCACCATGCCGGATTCCCTTATCCTCGTCGCATCCACGGCACCGGATTCCCCCAACAGGTGAACAGAGAGCGAGAGGGAGGCGCAAGGCAGGGCGGTAAGGGGGAGGAGCTTGGCTGCGGCGTCTATCTCAGTGTGCCGGACAAGCTCGAGCTGGCGACGACGAAGGACGACGCCGACGCGGAAAGAGAGAGGGAGCCGATGAGGGAGGAATAGGCAAGCTCACTCCACCTCCTCGTTACTGTAGAGGGGAAGACGATGTCGAGAGATCAGCGGTGCCTGCCCTAACAGCGGCGGCACAAGCGGATGACGTCGACGCCCGGCTTGTAGGCGGCGAGGCGCGCCTCTACCGCCGCCGCCGCTGTCAAGCACGCCACACGTCGGCCGCCTTGCTCCTCTACCTCCGCATGCTGGCCGTCGGCCACCTCGCTCTGTCTTTCTCAGATGGGGGAGAGAGGGGTAGAGGAAGAAGAGTTGGTGTCACGCTGACATGTGGTCCCACGGGATTTTTTTTATTTCTTTTCTTAAAAGAATTACATATGGGTCAACCTATTTTTAAATTTTTAATGCCATATAAGCATCAGGTAAGATGCCATATCAGATAAAGACCAGGTCAGCACGCTCCATAAGTGTCACGTAGGATAAAACCATCGTCCAAATCACCGAGGGACTCAATTTACACTGTTTTAAAAAGTTTAAAACACTATTTTGTAGTTAAAGGATGCGAATGAAACTCACGTTTTTCTTTTTCGGCCACACGTGATTGAAATTCCCTTCCGGCCCAACTAGTATGGGCCGTACATAAGTTACAATACCGTTTCGGCCTAATAACATAAATGGGCCGCACGTAAATCGAAATCCCCGCGCACGTGGGCCTCACGAAATTGAAACTCCGTTCCGGGCCAAGTCAGGAAGCCACACGGCCCAGTTACGATCCGTCTCGTCTTGCGACTCGCGAGGAAGGCAGCAGCTGCTTGCTGCGCCTTGTGACCTGACGTCTGAGAGAGAGAGAAGAGAGAGAGGGAGGGAGGTCAGGTGAGCTGTGTGATCCAGGGCGGGAGGATGGTGGGGGGACGGGGAGGAGGAGGTGGGGGAGGGGGAGGGGCGGGGCGGAGGCAGGAGAGGCAGGCGCTGATGGTGGCGTTCGCGGTGGCGCTGCTGATGGGCACCGCCGTCTACTTCCGCATCTGGTCGCGCCAGTCCAACGACCCTTCCTTCACCGCCGACGATCGCGAGGAGCTCCGGTTCGGCCCCCCTTTCCAGCCTTCCTTCCTCGTCTCTTCCTTTCTCTCTTGCCAATTGGCCAGACGGACCTCTCGATAGAGCAAAACGAAGGAAACTTGCTGTTTGGTGAATGGATCCATGAGTAGGGAATTCATGGACACCTTGCTTTCGAAAAACGAATTGTCAGGGGAAAATAGTGGGCGTTTGGCACTGGCTGGACCTTCGATTTGACCTGTGAAAGCTTGGCATTCTTATCCTCCTTGCCAGCGATGAGATCAGCTCCTGACGCTAACACATAGACAAAAAGGAGTTTATATGTAGAATTCTTTTTATGTGTTGTTTGACTAACTGCAGAAGTGCCATTGCTCATAGGTTTATCAATGTAGTTTGCTTGAGGCAATTTGAGCGTGCCAAATATGTCTTCTGTTTTGGTTTTCTGTAAATACTAGCATATTGCCCGTGTCGTTGCAATGGGATTTTAATTAAAGAAAATTATTATTAACCAGTTATTACCATCATCTTTCACATATACCATTTTTTAATTGATGCATATATTTGTTACTGACATGTGGGTCTTTTTTTTCTTCCCAAAAAAAGTAGATAGTTGGTGGAGGGGTGGTTGATATGTAGGTTCTCTAGGCTCACACTATCATTTTTTCTTTTAAAAAAAGTAAAGAGTTGATGGTGGGGTTGGTGGCAGATTTACCACTCACCACCACCACTACTCTCTTTTGAAGGAGCATAGATGTCTTTGCCATTGTTGTCTAAAATGTGTTCGTGTCAAGATACTCCTATCTGCATAGGTTAAGCTGTTTCCTGGTCCTCATTCTTCCACATTGGTAGATTTGTGTTGAAATATCAACCCGTGTCTATCCAATTTGTTCAAGCATGACTGATCATTTCAAGTGCACTTTTTTCTTCATCTACCTCTGCAGGAGGCAATTTGAGCGTGCCAACCTAGAAGCAATGGATGAATCTGCTGAATGGAGAATGAAATATGACACAGAGTTTGCGAAAAACAAACACCTGCAAGATGAACTTTTAAAGGTCTGGTCTATTTATGTTCTGTATCCTCAGTTTCCTTCTACAGTGCTCATTTGAGAATCTTGTTTACAGGCTAAGGCCTCACTCTCTGCTTCAGCCAAGAGATTTGACCTATTGAAAAAGGTAATTTGGTGGTGGCGGGTGCGGGGCAAACTTTGATGCACTCCCTCCTTTTTTATATATATGATGTTGTTATTCAAAATTGAACTGACCAACGTCCTATATATAAAAAAGGAGGGAGTAGCATACTGACATAGTATTAGCTCGATGCTTCCTCTGTAATATGAGCTTATGCTTTCTCTTGGTTTCTCCATGTATTTCCCTCTCTTAGGTGTTACCATGCTTGTGCTCATTTTTGCTACTCTTTTGAGATGTTCATTTGTGCAACTGTAGGATAATGAGGTGTTGAAGAGGCAGATTGAAATCATGAAACAGCAATGCAATTGCACTGTTCCGTCGAACCTTACACAAGAATAATGACAGTACGACAGTCTTCTTTGGCAGTTTAGCACTCATCTTCCGTAAAATTTGGCATATGAACTAGCGGGAGGCCAAGTAGAATGGTGAAGTATGAAATAGGAGAAATAGCTATTGTAGCAAAACAAATATTACTTTGCTTGCGATTGTTAGCGAGTTACACGCATGCCATTTGAAGTGCTTGCTCCTTACTAACAAACAACCAGAGCAAATAGAAGATTTTTGGTTCGTTTGAGTGGTGTATTCAGTTCTAAGTTATCCTTGATTAGCAATTGGTCAGGCTGCTTGGTATCTGTAAATATACGTTTGTCTTATTGGTTATATCCAGTTCCTTTCGTATTTGATTTGTGCCCAGATTTGGTCATGCGTTGACACTTAACATGAAGTGGTGCAGTGACATATTCAAATATCTGAAGTAACAAATGAAAGCATCATGCATCATCATTTGGTGCTAATCCTGGTTCTTAAAAATCTACTCTACTGACATCATGCGAACGCCAGGGACTCCAAACCAAGCAATCGTATTTATATCTAAATGATCATTCGGATGAGAGAACATGACATTCTCATGTATAACAGATAATTTTCGACATATATGTCCATTCTTGTCAGCAAGCAAGAACAAAGGACAAACCAAATATACAGTGTTCAAAGTGGCTCTGCAAGTGAGTATAAACGAGATAACAACACATTTAAGGAATCAATAGTATCTTGCCAATGTGGGAACTTTCTTCCATCAACTTGTGAGCTTCAGCTGCTTCTGACAGAGGAAACGTCTTGTATATCACTGGTTTCACCTTGCCTTCCACAACGGCAGGCCATACATTTTTCTCCACCTCGCTGACAATCAGAGCTTTATTATCAAGGCTTCTGTTGCGTAGTCCAGCAGCTGCACAGAATCATACCATTTCCAGAGATGCTAAAATCAGCGATTTTGTTTAGGTATCAGACAATCACAGATGGGTGATTCACAATAAGGCAACAGCAAACATTGGTATAAGATCTTAAATAACAAAATTAGAACCACAAAATTCTAGAAGGAGCATTGTTGCATATATATCAAAGTTACCTTGTATGGTCAACCGTCGAGCAAGCATAGGTTGCAGGTTCACTTCAGTTACAGCGCCTCCTTGGAAACCAATAATGAAAAGTCTGCCATCAACACCTAAGCTGCTCAGATTACGCTGAAGATATGATCCACCGATGTTGTCCAGAATGACATCAACACCTGATAAATATACTTCCACGTCAGGAGTCACTTAAGCATATGCAAACTTGACAAGCATCAAACACTACAGGCAGTTCCATTGAGAAAATGCCATTATAAGAACGCTATCGGCATACAAGTACCAATTGACTGGAAGAAAAAAATATGAATACACAAAAATGTCCAGGGTGTGTAATATACCATTTCCATTGGTTTCTTCTTTGACACGTGCAACGAAGTCTTCAGTTTTGTAGTTTATGCATACATCGGCACCCAAACCTTTGCAGGCAGCTAGTTTTTCTTCACTACCTGGAATAGACGGTGTAACAGCATTAATTGAGCAATCTCTATAACATCTTAATTATATTTGATTTATTTTAGAGTAAATTTCATAGAGCCCCATATATTTTGTTTTAAGTTGCACAAAACCATATGAGTTTTGACGTATTGCACATAACTACAGGTATTGTAGTCCTATAGTTTTACAAAACCACACTATTAACCAATTTTTCTTTGATCTACTGTACATATGAATTCTAAACTTATATACTAAATTTATAAGTTCGTTTAATCCATCATCCAAATATTGTAGCCATATAAGTTAATTATTTTTTATTATGCTAAGTATTAAGTTAAATTAGTTAATAGTGTCGTTTTGTGAGACCTTAAGACCGTAATACCTGTGGTTATGTGCCACGTATCAAAACTAATATGGTTTTGTGCAACTTAAACCATAATACCCAGGGTTTTATGAAATTTAATCTTGATTTTATACTACTGAACAAAACTGCAGTGACAAAAACCTTAATTCCGAGGTGCTTTGCAATCTGTATAGCAAAGGTACCGATTCCACTTGATCCACCATGGATCTGCAAACGTTAAGGATTTATACCCAATTGTTCAGGAACAAATCACGGAGTCAAGGGATCGAAAGAGAGAAGTTCCCTTACGAGAAATGACTCGCCGGGGTAGAGGTGGCTAGTCATGAAGACGGTCGACCAAACGGTGCAGGCCACCTCCGGCAAGCCGGCAGCGTCCGTAAGAGACACCCCCTCCGGCACCGGGAGCAGCTGCCCCGCCGGCACCACCACCTTCTCCGCGTACCCGCCGCCGCTGAGCAGCGCGCACACCTGCAAGGGAACAGCAATTGCTCCAATCGATTGAGATGCCTAGGGCCGAGAGGCGCGCGGTTAGGGTAGGTCACCTGGTCGCCGACGGCCCAGCGGGAGAGGACGTTGGGGCCGAGCGCGAGGATGGTGCCGGAGCACTCGAGCCCCGGGTAGAGGGACGCGCCGGGCGGCGCGGGGTACCGGCCCTGCCGCTGGACCGTGTCGGCGCGGTTGACGCCGGCGGCGTCCACCTTGACGAGCACCTCGCCTTCCCCCGGCGCCGGGAGGTCCTCCACGTCCCGCGCCTCCAGCACCTCCGGCCCGCCGGCGCGCGCGATCACCACCGCCCTCATCGTCTCCCACCTCCTCGGGGACTCGAAAGCTTGGCCGTTTCCGCCGCAGCTGCTTGCTTTGCTCCTCTCGATACTGCAACTTTTACTATGTGGCCCTTTATGAAAACTTATTTCAAAAATAGGCCCTTTTCGGTGGCGCTGAGCGGCTGAGGTCGGAACTAGTAGTATTTTTTGTTGGATTTTTTTCCGGGTCTATTATTGAAAAAAAACAAAAAGGGCCAAATAGTCAAATTTTCAGCCTCTGAATTTTTTTGATTTTTATATTTATTTATTAAAAGATTTGCAAAAATAGATTTTTGTTTGAAAAAATTGCAAAAATAGACTCCCGCCGCCCTCTGGGAGGGCGATTTTTGACGTGGCTGACGGCCGTTGGCCCCCCCCCCCCCCGACGGCCGTCAGCCATTTTGCAGGCGGCCCTCCGGACTCCCAAAAACCGCCCTCTCAGAGGGCGGCAAGGAGGCCGTCTGCAAAATATGCCCAAAAACCCCCCTCTGAAAGGGCGGTTTTTGGCTCCGGGGGGCCGCCTGCAAAGTCGCCCATTTCCAGGGCGGTTTTTTGCAGGCGGCCCCTTGCCGCCTCTGGGAGGGCGGTTTTTAAGCCCCCGGCTATAAAACCCCCCTCCAGACTCAAAAAATGTCATAAAATTCACTCAAATTAGAAAAAAAACAGGAGAGAGCTGAGAGGGCGAAAGCAGCGAAGCTCTGCCCGTTTGCTGATTTGCCTGCAGGTAAAATCCATTGTTCCTTTGCAATTTCTATTTGTATGTAAGAATTGATGTAGTAATGTACTAGTTATGTGTATAGTACTATATAGATTTGTAGTTTTTAGTTAATCTGTTAGATGACTTATTTTTTTGTACAGATGGTACTTATAAAATCTGGAATACACGGTTTTAGATGTTAGGAGGATGGTGGTACCTAGTTTAACTGTATTTTTCATGAACAGGTATGTCAAATAAGGTGATATTTCAGTTATTTCACGGGCAAGGGAATGTGAGATATGGTCCAGACGGTGTAGATCTGTCGGAGTTTAGTTCAACGGCTAAGGGTATTGATAGGCCAGCTGAGAGAAGTTTTGGATCAGTATACAACTGGCTGATGCAAGGGTTTTGACTGGACCCTCAGCTCAGCGGAATAACCTTGTATGTAGTAGTCAGTCGTGTAGTTGAAGGTTTTTTTGGGAACTGATGCCAGTGGATTGCACTGCCACTTGGAGATGGTATGTGGAGAATGCATTTCAACGTGGCTGGCCATTGAGCATACTTGTGTCCATATATGAGAAAGATAACAACGCTGGTGCAATACCCGTACAAGATGATGAGGGTCCAAGTACGGCGGGAGGTGATAGTGAAACAATAGAAGAAAATGAAGGAGGGAATGAAGGAGGGAATGAAGAAGATAGACAGGCAACAGGTGTGGCAGATGAGGGAGAACATATCGACACGATCGTCCAAGAAATGGCTAGAGAAGATTCTGAAAATAACGATGCAGAGTATGATGACTCGTCTGATGAGGACAACGTGATGCCTGCAGAATAGAGCAACGAGGACTTCTCTGCGCTTACTATCTCCGAACGGCATCATGTGCCGTGGGAGTACAAGCAGAATGAGGTCATTCAGGGGGCTAAGTACGCATATGTAGAAGATTTAAAGGAGGCAGTCAAACAATGGGCGGTGTCACTTCAGAGGGAGTTCTCGGTCGTGAAGTCAAACAAATCAGTGTATGAAGTGAAGTGCATGAAGGATGGGTGTCCATGGCGGGTGCACGCATTCAAGGGTAAATGGAAAGATTATTGGCAAGTTTCAATCGTGACGGAGTATTCATGTTTTTTGACAGGTGTTGAAAAATATCATAGAAATATGACCTCTGCATTTGTTGCAACAGAGATGTACTCTCATATTGTCAACAATCTGGGGTACGAACCAAGGTCAATCGTTAGGCATATTGAAAAGAAATTCAAATATATAATTAGCTATGATAAGACTTGGAGGGCAAAACAGAAGGTTGTAGAGATGAGGTTTGGCACATTTGAAGCATCTTATGAAAATTTGCCTCGTCTATTAGGCTGTATTCTTCAGAGGAATCCGGAGACGTGCTATGACCTGAAAGCCTTTCCATCAATTGACCATGGTAATAAAAGTGTGTTGCAACGTGTATTTTTTACACTAGGTGCTTGCATTCAGGCATTTATCCATTGTCGTCCTATCCTCTGCATCGATGGGACATTTCTGACTGGAAAATATAGAGGACAGCTATTAACAGCAATTGGAGTTGATGGAAACAACCAAGTTCTACCGGTGGCTTTCGCTTTTGTTGAGAGTGAGAACACTGATAGCTGGTATTGGTTCCTAGAAAGGGTTAAGACAGCAGTTGTACGGATGAGACCAGATGTATGCCTCATACATGACCGTAACTCCGGCTTGCTGCGTGCAATTGAGGAACTGAGAGATGGAAGTGTTGAGAAGGGATACCCACCAAGGTGGTCTGATGTACAAAGCAGATGGTGCATGCGTCATATGGGTGCTAATTTCTACAAACAGTTTAGAAATAAGCACCTTATGGATCTTTTCAAGAGGCTTTGCGCCCAGAATCAAGAGAATAAATTCAAGGAGCTTTGGAGGAGGTTGGATGAGCTGACCTCTAAACAAACAGATGAGCAGTCCAGGAGGGCTACCATTGGAGGGGATGAGGCTCCACAAGCTCTTGAACCTCTATCAACTGACGGACTTCATATGAGAAGAAGGTCTGCATCCTCAGTTAGAAAATTTTCAGATTGGATTGAGAATGAGCCAAAGGAGAAATGGGCATTGTTGTATGACAAGGATGGTTCTCGATTTGGCATAATGACCACAAATTTGGCAGAGGTCTATAACTGGGTGATACGTGGTGTTCGAGGGCTCCCACTTATTGGCATAGTTGAATTTATCTTGCATGGCACATGCAAGTACTTTAGAGATCGGTTCAGAGCAGCTGGCCCCTCAATGACGGATAATAATCTTTTCTTTGGAACGCTGCTCACTAAGTACCTGCAAGATAAAAGTAATAAGGCACGAAGACATCGTGCTCTATCTCAAGGCACACAAGAACACGGATTTGAAATATTGTGTGTCGACAAGGGCATGCGCGGCATCCACCGCAAAAGAGTTGTGCAGGAGTGTGTGCTCAAAGAAGACGGGACCTGCAAGTGCTCGTGCCGAAAACCTACTCTGCTCCACAAGCCATGTTCCCATGTGATTGCCGCGAGCGGTGAGTGTGGAATCGAAGCACGTTATTTTGTCTCACCTTATTTCAGAAAAGAAGCAATCTATAATACCTGGAGTGGAGAGATATACGGTTTCGGTATAGCGGGGACATTTACTACGGAGAATCCTCAAGCTATCTACATTCCTGACCCAACAAAATTGAGGACTAAAAAAGGTCGCCGCAAGACAAGACGTATCTGTAATGACATGGATGAGTCAGAAGCCGGTGGAAGACTTAAACGTTGCTCAAAGTGTGACCAAACAGGTCATACCTATAAGAAATGTCCAAAGGATGCAGCCGGTCCAAGTGCGGCAGAAGCTGGACCGTCGGGTTCAGCCGCTGATGGTAGTCGTCCTACAGGTGAAGGCACAACTTCAAGACGACCCCGTCTTAGACGTTCTCGAACAATTGATGGTGCTGGGGTGTAGTGTAAGTCTATACTTGATCTTTGTTGTAGAATGACTTGTATCGTACTGTTGTTTTTTATTGTCATGTAACAATGCTATAAACATTAAAACTAATTTACGCTAACTCTCTATTTGTATGCAGGTATGGCGTACCCTATACCAGAGCTGCTCGACCGGGGTCTCGACCAGTCCCACCGGTCTTACCTGTCAGCCGTCGAGAGTGCCCAGCTAGGCACCTTCCGTCCACGGCCTTCACGTCAGCTCCTGCGGATAGACTCCCGGTTCCGTCAGAGGTAAGAGCTGTACGAATATTCATTCACATCATTTGTGCATATCTATATTTTCCCCGATATTGAATACAGTTCTATATTTGGCAGGTTGTGTGAGGCTGGACTTCTTCCGCTCTGCAGGCTAGTTGAGCCCGCACCGGACGAGAGAGACCCCGCCAGGCGATGGGAAGCTGACCGGTCACTTCTGGCAGCGTTGGTGGATCGCTGGAGACCGGAGACCCACACGTTCCACCTACCGTGTGGCGAGATGACTCCTACACTGCAGGACGTGTCCTACCTGCTGGGACTTCCCCTCGCAGGGGACGCAGTCGGTCCGGTTGACGGGGGGCACGGTTGGGCGCAGGACATATCTGCTCGGTTCGAGGCCGTGCAGCGTCTACCTGGGCTTGGTATGCCGAGTTCGCTACCGCCTTACACCACGGCTGGCCCCTCGTAGGCGTGGGTGCTACAGTACACCGTAAGTCACGGATTCATTTGCTTCACAATCATCCGACCTATAAAGGAGCAGTGATGCTGACTATGATCTTCCTTTACAGCCTGACAAGCTAGACGACGACGCCGACGAATACTCGGTGCAGCGGAGCATGGAGGCCTACCTGTTGTGGCTGTTCGGGTGGGTGATGTTCACCAACAGTCACGGGCACGCGGTGGACAAGGGACTGATCCACTACGCTCGTGCGATCGCCGACAGCGAGGACGGCTACGTACCGCAGTGGAGCTGGGTATCTGCTGTGCTAGCGGCGACATACCGTGCTCTTTGTGACGCGTGCACGAAGACCGATCCAGGTGCGATTCTCGCCGGTTGCCCTCTCCTTCTGCAGCTATGGGTAGTAGAGCGTTTCGCGATAGGTCGTCCTCTCATTCAGCTCTCTGCCTACGAGGGCGGCCCTGGAGGCTTGTACGGGCAGTGGCCCGAGGACCGCCCGACTATGGGGACGTCATGGTGTCGCCGTGGGGTACGTAATGTGAAATTCTATGTTTACCACTTATGCACAAACACTGACGTGTAATCTTTTCTTATTTTGCAGCGTCGTTACGCCCACAACCAGGTTAGGCGGGCCTACTCCGAGTTCGTTATGGAGTTGGACCGCCTGCTGCCCAGCGACATCGTCTGGGAGCCCTATAGTCCACAGGCCATCACGGCCCGTGCACCGCTCGGACTCAGTACTCTTTGCATGCGCGACCAGGCATACTAGTTGACGAAAATGCCGTTGGTGTTCGACATCTTTGTCGAGCCCTACTGTCCACAGCGCGTGATGCGATAGTTCGGCCTACGTCAGGTCTTCCCTATGCCCATAGAGGTCGTTGTGCCGCGCGATGTGCACCGGTAAGTACAACTGCGATCTTTGTTTAGTAGTACCACTCTTTAATGTACTTTAATGCACTCTCTGCAAATAGGTATAATCGTAGGGGACAGGCAGCCGGCGCTCAGTGGTATCCCCGACTGCAGCGGTACGTGGAGGACTGGTTGTTGGCGACGGAGGATGTCGTCGACGAGTTCCGTGCACACACTGAGGAGCATTACCTAGCATACCTCAGGTGATACCAACCTCGGACCCGCATACGCGTAACGTTCACCCCAGGTGATCCACAGCCACACGTCGCTGCTACGACGGATACGTATCCTACACACCGTGACCAAGACTACTTTCGCGCGGTAAGTCACTTTATCTTTGCACTTTGTCATTCCCTTTCTAGGTAGCCACGGTTCTAACACATAATCAAGTCATATTTGAAATAGGCCGACGCAGCGCGACAGATTCAAGGTGATGTCAACGCGGCGTTCGGACGGTTGGACACTGGGATCGTGCTGACTGCAGACGAGCAGAGGACGACCTTCGGGAGGATTCGTCAGGCGTTGCACACAGTGCTTCGTGCGCTCACTTGTCACACGGCTGACGCGGTAACTCCTGTCTATATACAGCAGCAGCAGCCACGGCCAGCAGGAACAGGACGAGGAGCAGGAGTGCGCCCACAGGGTTCCAGTCAGCCATCTGGCCCCTCCAGAGGTAAATTCTACTAATCTTCCGTTCATAATATGTTTCCTTGTACGACATGCACCGTTGTCCATCAATATGCTTCCCTACAGCCTTCGCTACACCGTACCTACATCCCTCTGGAGCTAGCACGTCGACGCATGGAGTGTACCACACACGACCACACGCGCAGCTGGGCATGACAAGTGCCCCCGGTGCCACCACAGGAGGTCCTTCAGGTTATATCAAAGTTTACTTTTCTCTTGCAAAATTTCGATTTGCAATAATCAATAATTTGGTGTACATTGTTCCACTCTACAGCGCCATCGATGTTTGCTGGCGCTGGCTCCTCCACGCAGGGCGCACGCGGCAGCGGTTTGGCACCGGGTCCTTTCGAGGGGACGACTTAGAGGACGAGGACGAGGGCGAGGAGATCCACAAGATACTAGCTGCCTCGCAGCTCGAAGAAGCTCCGCCACCACAGACACAGGACCCACCGGTTGCCACACCCGTGCAGACGACCCCCGCTGGCCGTGCTATACCACCAGACCGGTTGACGTACTCCCAGGGACAGGTGCGAGCGCAGGGTAGGAAGTCGAAGAGACCTAGAGGTTACGGTCCGGGCCCGTAGTACTTTGTGTCTGTAATAGTTTGTCTGTTGTATATAATGTTTTATTAATTCTACGTTTCCTGATGAAACCACTTTACTTTGTTTACGCTCATCGATCAAACGACGTATTTCTCACGATCTACGTTTCTGACGAATCTGATCAAAAATATAAATTTTCGAGTGTCAACTTCACGACCAAAGTACATTCTGAGCGGTGACAACCGAACACACATTAACTATCATACAAACCTATTGATATCCAACTAGCGATGCAACTACTGTGTGAGGACGGCGCGGCCAGGAAGCGGCGACAGTATGCGTCTAGGAAATAGTGACGGCAGCCGGTACTCACATAAAAATTGATTTCGAAAATTAATTTTTCTAAATCAATTTTTTTCTTTTTTTTTCGGCATGTTGGTCCGGACTGTCCGGATAGGGTCCGGACGGTCCGGACATTAACGCTAAATACCGCCCTCTAGTTGGGCGGCAAGCCAAAACCGCCACCCAGAGGGCGGCAAGGGGGCCGCCTGTAAAATGGCCGGCCCCGGGCGCATTTTGCAGGCGGCCCCTTTGCCGCCCTCTGAGAGGGCGGTTTTTGGGAGGCTGGGGGCCCGCCTGCAAAATGGCTGACGGCCGTCGGCGGGGGGCTAACGGCCGTCAGCCACGTCATAAAATCGCCCTCTGGGAGGGCGATTTTTAAAAATGGCCCTCCCAGAGGGCGGCGGGAGTCTATTTTTGTAATTTTTTCAAATAAAAATCTATTTTTGCAAATCTTTTAATAAATAAATATAAAAATCAAAAAAATTATCGATAAGTCCACCAGCGACACTGCTGCAATTTGCCAACTGGACATTGGAATGGGCTATGGGCCTTGTTTGAGTGAAATTGGCCCAAACCGTTAGAACCAGGCCCGGTCTTATAAAAATAAATAAACGTTGTTTGCTAAGTTTCAGTATATTTTTTTTAAAATAAACTGATTCCAAAAGAGATGGGGTCCACCAATAAATAGAAAATCTATCTATTTGTATATGTATCATACCTACACTAATTAAGCACTCATGAGAAAGCTCCATGTTAACAGTGGTTAGTATCTTTAAACAATTCAACAAGGAGTTTAGAAAGGTCGAGGGCTCAAGGCACATTTAATTCCGCAAGCAATGAATCAATAATATCAACCTGTAAATAGAAAAATAATGGAAATTAATGATATTCCATTCACTCTTATGAGGTTGTCGATTTTGTACCAAAAGTATATTTTAAATTAACGAAATAGTGAAGTTATCCTTCCTATACCACAACGGAATTACTACCTATGTTTCTTAATAAATAATGCAATTTACTTTTGTCATAGTATTTAACCATCCATCTTATTTAAAAAATTAGTGTAAATATATAAAAATAAATTATACTTAACTAAAATTTTTAAATAAAATAAATAATCAAATGTAATGTAAAAAGTTAATGATAAGTACCAATTTTTCTTCACTTTGTTAAGCCTTCTGTTGAGGGCTCAAGCATGAACATCTCAACGGAACGAGTACGCTGCTGGCTGCTGGAGAAGAATCCACCACTAACAAGGCAAAAATACCAGTTGAGTGGTGGCAAATTGTATCATTGACCATTAAATGCTCGTGTGGGACAGAAGCAAGGGGAACGAAAGCTTTTCAGATTGACATGGATTCCCACGGTGAAGCTTCACCTTCTTCACCTGCACGCGCGCACTCCGCAGCCGGAGCCCGCGGCGGCTAACCAAAGGCGAGGAAGAAGAAGAAGAAGAGAAGCATCTCGCAACAACCGGATTCCGGCCGGTATACATACCCTACCCTACACAGATCGATCCATCCACCCATCCATCGCGCGGACGACGACGATGACAGGGGTTTCGGGTTCTACCGCCATGGGATGCAGCAGAAGCCTCCGCCTTCCCGCCTGGGCGGCCGCCGCGCGTGCCTTCCCGCCGCCGTCGTCGCCGTCGGACTGGCGGGGCCGCGGCGCGCCGCTCGTCCGCCGACGCTGCAGCGCCCCCTCATCCACGCCCTCGGCGGCGATGGCGGCGCCGTCCCCCCTCCGGGTCGGGACGGAGTACGGGTGGGTGTGGGATTGCCGCGGCGGCGGCATCGGCGGGGGCGGGAGGGACTACGCGAAGGAGATGGAGGTGGCGGTGCGCGTGGTGCAGGCGGCCTGCACCCTCTGCCAGCGCGTGCAGGACTCGCTCCTCCACCCCGCCTCCGGCTCCGGTTCCGGCAGCGTCCACTCCAAGCTCGACCGCTCGCCCGTCACCGTTGCAGGTTGGTGTTGTTGCCTTCCCTCCTAAGCTCGTAGCACTGGCTGCTACCCACATCGTCAGTTCGTCACCGCAATTTAGTATGCCCCAAACACAATCCGCAGCGAGATTAGTCAAACTAGAACTCCACCATATTAGAATATTTTGATTGATACTGATTAGTTATGCTTAATTCAGTCTCAGTGCCTAAATAGAATGGTGCTTAATTAATTATTATTGTTGACTTTGAAATTGAGCGACTGTACGCTTTGTAGTCTTCTATTCTGGCATTTCCTGAGGAAGAGGATTGAATACTTGCCCTTGGACTAGTTGGCCTGTTAGAACACTAAATAATAATTGTCCACAATTCCAGTTTCGTTGTCCAAAATTCTAGTTCTTCCAAGTTCCCAACATACCAGCTACCAGGTACCAAGTAACAGGTAGCTCATACCTCATCATAGTCATGTGTCAAATCAAATCTGATCTGATGCAGCACTACTTGGCCCACAGATTTAAGAGGAACTTTGCCTACTGTTTAATGCCATCAAGAATTGTGACATTGTTGTTGGTACCTTTTGGACGCAATAAATTATGCATTTGTGGTTATTGGTTACCAGCATTAACCTTTCTTTCACTCCTTATACCAGATTGGGGTGTGCAAGCGATAGTAAGCTGGTTACTCTCGGATTGTTTTCAAGATGAAAACATATCTATAGTAGCTGAAGAAGATGACGAGACGCTATCTAGTAGCGATGGTGCAGCTTTGCTTGAATCTGTTGTTGCTGCTGTCAACGGTTGCCTGATTGAAGCTCCAAAGTACGGACTGAGGTCCCCAGAGAAAGAGCTCAAAGCTCATGATATTATTCAAGCTATTAGGAAGTGCAGCTCTACTGGAGGTCCAAAAGGAAGGTTTTGGGTGCTTGATCCTGTCGATGGCACACTTGGGTTTGTACGTGGGGACCAATATGCTGTTGCTCTTGCGTTAATTGAAGATGGGGAAGTTGTACTGGGAGTTCTTGGGTGCCCAAATTATCCAATGAAGAAGGAGTGGCTCAACTACCACCAACGATATTACAGGCTGATGTCTAAGTTTTCTCCTCCTACATCAGGATCCTGGCATAAGGGTTGTGTGATGTATGCTCACCGAGGATGTGGCCAAACTTGGATGCAACCATTAGTTCATGACTTTGGCAAGCTTGATTGGCGTAGCTCAAGAGAGGTCCGAGTATCAACTGTTAGTGATCCAATCTCAGCAACATTCTGTGAACCTGTTGAGAAAGCTAATTCAAGTCATTCCTTCACTGCTGGACTCGCTCATAGTGTAGGCTTAAGGTCAGTTCTTGAGTTTATTATCTGTGCAATATTCGTAACCTTTATGAATGCTGATATTGTACAATTACAACCAAACCTATTCCATAAATTTACATGTTATATCTGGTAGCCATTGCCTGATATTTCCCGAATGGTGTATATTTTTCGAACTGTTTCCTGACAGGATACTGGTTTTACATTGATCATAAAATAAAATGGTGCCTTTATTTGACTGTTGTTCTTGTCATCCACTGTGGCATGTAAATTGCAAGTTTTGGGTTTCTCGTACTGTTATATTTATATATGTTTTGCTTGGATTCCAGGAAGCAACCCCTGCGTGTGTACAGCATGGTGAAATATGCCGCAATAGCACGAGGGGATGCAGAAATATTCATGAAATTCGCTAGAGCTGGATACAAGGAGAAGATATGGGACCATGCTGCTGGGGTGGTCATCATTCAAGAAGCTGGTGGAGTGATCACAGATGCCGGTGGCCGCCCACTCGACTTCTCCAGGGGTGTTTTCTTAGAGGGCTTGGACAGAGGCATAATAGCTTGTTCCGGACCATTGCTTCATCACAGAATTGTAGGTGCTGTCGATGCAAGCTGGAACTCATCAACACTGTAATGCAAATAGTACGGATGGTTACAGTTCGTTGGCCCAATGTCAGTCATGGAATGCAAAGGTGAGTTTTACAAAGAATTGCTGTTGTGCCCTCTTATTGAAATCTGTTCAGTCATCTTATTTTCTGATAGTCACTTACAGGAAAATCAGCTACTTTTAGCTTGCAGAATTAGTAAATGTTCACTTCAGTTCGATTTATGAACACACAAGGTAATACTGCAGCAAGTAACACGGTATAGCCTGTTGTTCAATAAGCAAGTTGTGAAACGAGATTGGCATACTCTGTCGTGGGTTCACCAACAACATCGTCCATGTGTTTGTTAGTTGATTCAGTTAGTTCTTGTAGCAGTCATCTGCAACTTGTCAGCACCATTTGCTGACACCTGAAATAACTGAACCTTTGATTAATTGATTACATGTTGTATTATTCTCTGCCAGGTTTTGCCCCTATATCGTACTTTCAGTTCCCATATTTTAGATACTTACCATTGTATTTTAACTTAGGGTACCACTGCATACATAATCAATCCACTGATCCATTTTTCAGCAAAGAAGAGACCATTGTTATGGGTCACACGTATTCAGTATTCACCACAGGAGATGAGATAAAGCATGGTGTCGTGATCAAAACCATGATACATACTGTCATATTGTGTAGATTTGACTGGGCTGGAGTATTGTAATTCTGTAACTAGCTGGGGAGCTGGACTGAGCAGCATTGGCTGAACAACTCATTGCTGCCGTCTTCCACTACGTCGTCCTGATCCATGGTCGGCTGGAAGCTGCTCCATGCCGGCATCAGCCCAGGAGTTGCTCTGGTGTCGAAGCTGTGCACTAGGGAGACAGTTCTGAAGCCGCCGCCGCCGTCGTCGCCCGCCGCCACCTGGTAGCCGGCGAGGAAGTAGAGCTGCGTGTCGACGACGGCCATGGTGAGGTACAGCCGCTGCGCCGACGGCGGGAGGCTGGCGAGCAGCGACAGGTCCGGCAGGGCAGAGTGGTCCATGATGCTCCAGATGTTGAGCTCGCCGTCGTACACCTCAACGTGGCCCTTCCAGCTGTTGAGGCAGTCGCCGGAGCTGAACAGCCGGCCGGCCACCGCCACGATCTGGTTGGGCGGCACGTCGAGCTGCCACATCCCCGGGATGATCTCCCACACCCCTCTCGCGCAGTCGAACACCTCCGCCGAGCTCCGCTCCAGCGCCGACGACTGCGGCACAACGGTGGTCATCCCCGGCGCCGCCTCGTCGGCCGGCGACGTGCTCTCCGCGAAGCCCCCCACGACGTGGAAGCGGCCGTGCCATGTCACCCCGACGCACTTGTACCGCAGCGTGCTCATGTCGGGGAGCGGCGACCACTTGCCCTTCTCCGCGTCGTACACCTCCGCCGCCGCCGTGCCCCGGGCGCCGGACAGCGAGCACTGCCCGCCGGCCACGCAGATCCTGCCGCCGCACGGCGCGCACGCGAAGTCGAAGCGCGGGACGAGGAGCGGCGCGCACCGCTCCCACTCCCCGTGGCGCGCGTCGTACCGGACCACGTCGCCGCGCACGCGGACGTCGGTGTCGCGGTACTCGCCGGCGGCGGCGTCACGCTCCCTCCGGCACAGCCGGCCCCCGATGACGTAGACGCACTCTCCGAGCGCGACGACGGCGAAGCCCTTCAGCACGTGGCCGTCGGGGACGCCAGGGAGCTCGCCCACGCGGCGCCACGTGTTGGCCCCGGGCTCGTAGCACTCGAGGCTATTGGACCCGCCATGCGCAAAGCACGCGTATATCCCAACCCTGCCGCCGCTGCCGCTGCTCCCGGTGCTGGAAAAGGACGGCGAGGTGGCAGCATCGCCATCAAGCGACCCCATGGACTTGCACCAGGTAACCTCGCCTCACCTCACCCTCACCTTCTACTAGTGGCTTCTTGTTCTTGTGCTACTCATCAAGCAATACTACCAATGGATTGGATTGGCCGGGGGAGTCTTGCCATGAGGACGTAGTAGCCAATTTATAGACCAATTTTGTGCTGTTTCCATGTGATTTTTGGCGGGCGGACCGATCGATGTGTTGCATAGCGAAGTGTTTATTGGGAACTCCGGCCGTGCCATGGATCTGTCAACCTGTTTTCCTTTCAGCTTTGTCTTCTTGCTCGAATGAACTAGGAAATTATGTTGAAAAAAAACATGTCACTGTGATTGGACTGGTGCTCCACTTATCTGTTTGTACTCACCCAGGGGCCAGGCTAAGTCAATATTGCGACTAGATTCAATGTTGCATAAGAGAAGATCATTTTGCTCACGTAATCGGCGAGCTTCTTCTTCCTGTTATGTTCCTGTTGCTCACGCAGTCGGCGTGTTTCTTGACTTGGACTCGGATTTCCTTTCGATGCCATAAACACCTCTCAGGGAGGTGAGAAGCTTCCGGTACTGCTCGGAGTTGGAAAAGTGAACCGAAAGAGTTAATGACCCCGACTTTCCTAGGTCCAAGCCTGACCGACACGTGGTCGTATCCGAGTCGAATTCTAGGAGATTGGGTTGTCTCCAAGTTGTCGGATCAAGGATTCCGTTTGAGGATGGTGAGAAAGACGGCTGCAGCGTTGGCAAGGCCAAGCGAAGAGTTGACGATCTCATGTCCCTTAGATCCGATCCCGACCGGTGCTAGGCTGTATTCGAGTTGAACCCTAGTGGGGTGAGTTGCCTCTAGTCTTGTAGATTGAGGTTATCGCCAGAGTATGCTGTTGAAGGTCGCCACAGCATTGCTAAGGCCAACTGGCGCGTGGTTGACCGGATCTCCTTCCAATCGGTTCGTCTCCGAAGAGAGAGATTGCCATAGGCGTCGATGAGAAAGTCAAGGCTCCCGAAGTGGAAGGCCTGCCTAGGAGCGAAAGTGATGCCGGCGACTTTGGAGATTGGATCCATCAAGCTTGTTGATGACGATCTTGGCGCTTCCCTCTACATGGCGCGTCAACTATCGATGTTATATATCGGCAATAAAGATGTAGGGGCTACACGTCGGACCTAAAGCTGGATGAATTCGAAAGATAAAGAGATTTAGACAAGTTCAGACCCTTGGCGAAAGGTAATACCACACTCCTGTTTGTAGTGGATTGCTTTTGCTTGTGTATCTATTATTACCCCGAGGGGGCTTCCTGTCGGCCTTATATAGGTTGAGGGGCGAGGGTTATAAGGTAGGAAACCCAGCCGTATATGGCCTAAGGTTCTCTTATCTGTACATAGAGTATTTGGTTATGACTCTATCATTTTCCTTGTCGTACATGATAACATAAAGCTGAGTTTTACTTTATCTCTAATTACATTGGACCAGCCCACCTATTCGGGTGGCCGTATTTGCCTCCTGTAATGGTACCCGGAACTCATGGCCTCACATTCTATCAACCTGTTTTCCTTTTAGCTTGTCTTCTTGCTCGAATGAACTTGGAAATTATGTTGAAAAAAAACATGTCACTATGATTGGACTGGTGCTCCCTTATCTGTTTGTACTCACCCAGGGGCCAGGCTAAGTCAATATTGCGACTAGATTCAATGTTGCATAAGAGAAGATCCTTTGATAAGCAGTTTTTGTCAGTTCCTGATGGCATTGCTGTGTTGGTTGTTTTATCGGCTTAGAGATAAGATAAGAGATAGAATCCGTGATCGGTGGATTCAACCGATTCTCCTAAACCGAAAAGGAAACCCCCGAGCCCCACTAGTGCACATATAAAAGAAAATTTGGAGAAGAACGGGACACTGTTCGCTCTCTGAAAACTAAAACCCTAATTACTGTGCCCGATCCACAAAACGCGCTAGAAGGAGTTCGTGAGGTCCTTCTGTGTCTCAACACCGGCGACCAAGATCAAACAAGCCGACGTCGGCACACACACAAAGAAGCATCAAGAAGAAGAGAAAATAGAGAAGAAGAAATCGAGATGGCTTCACAAGCAGGTCAGTGATTAGAATTAATTTTCCGCATAGGTGATTAAACTTCTAAGGGGATTAAACTCAGTGAATCAATTCTATTCAACACTGTAATTTTAATTTCTCCAACATTGTGGTATCAGAGCAAAGCCCCTTAGAATTTAATCCCAAAATCTTCATCCCTTAGTAAAGCCATCATCAATTAACTCGGCGAAACCCTAAATCCCCAAAATCCCCAAATCCGAAGAACCCTAATTTGAATAAGACCCAAAATCAACGCGAATACAATGAAATCGGGATTATCTTACCCGGTTCGTCGTCTTCGCTGCCGATGTGCTCGCATCCGTGCGTCGCCGTCGGGTAGCCGCCGTTGCCGCCGCGTGCGTGCCTCGGGAACTCCCTCCTCGCCTCACCGCTAAGCCATCCCGCCACCCCAGACCGGTCTCGCGCCGTCGCTCGGCCGCGCGATATCGAGGCTCGCCTCGGTGTTGCTGTTGCGCACGGGGAGGAGAACTAGGGTGGGAGGGGGAAGAGGAAAGACAGGCATTGGCCGTCGTCGCCGCTGCTTCGCTCGGCGCGTCGTCGCCATCGCCGTCGCCGTCACCGCCGCCGCTTGCTCGTCGAGCGCGTCGGAAAGAAGACGAGGAGAAAGGGGATCGGGATTGACCTAGGGTTAGGGTTCGGCCGCCGTCGCCGATTTTGTTTAATCCGGTGAAAAATGATCTCAGCCGTCGGATTGAGATCGGACGGCGCTAACCGCTCCCGCGCCCGCGCCTCGTGCTCGCACCCGCGCCCCGCGCCCGCGCTCGCGCTTGCGCCCGCGCCCGGGCCCCTTGCTGAGCCAAATTGAAATTAAATCAATTCCCACTGTTTTAATTCATTTATCATTTTCAGAAATCCTTTTATATGCTTTCTTGGCCATTAAAAATGCTAAAAAATTATGGAAAATTGTTTTGATGACTTAGAAAATTATTTCTAGCTAAATGGAACCAACGGGAAGTTTTGCTAGAAAGTATTTATAATGTGAAATTATTTTTGACCAACGTTAATTATAATTTCATGTCAAATAAATTAATAATATTATTTTCTTAATTATTTCTGCCCAACGGTGATGTAATTAAGGATTATTCTTGTCATTTCATATATTTTCTAAATTTTTTCTGCCCAACAGTGATTAAATTTAGAAAATGAGCCTATCATCGCATGTGATTAATTGAGCCAACGCAAATTAATCATATGCAATATTTTTTTCTAATATTTTTTATTGGTTATTTTTAGCATTGGGGCAGCTTAAAATTGTGACACCCCTTGATGGGACAAATTTCGCTGAGTGGAAGAACGATGTGCTATTGAATCTTGGCACGTTGGACTATGACTTAGCACTAAGAGAGGACTCCCCTGAGGAGCCCATGTACACTGACGAAATGAGACAGGAAGTTTATGATAATACCAAGTGGAGTTACGAAGAAAAAGTGGCTTCTTGGGAAAAGTCCAACAGAATGTCTCTCATGTACATCAAGAGTACTATCGCTCCAGGAATTATTGGAGGGATTACGAACTCAAACGATGTTAAGACGTACTTGGCAAACATTAAGGAGAATTTTAAGACTTTATCTAAGAGCCATGCCAGTACCTTAATAAGTAAGCTGATCACCAGCCAGTATGATGGCAAATGTGGTGTAAGAAAGCACATCCTTGAGATGACTCATATGGCACATACACTAAAGACCATGGACATGGAATTGTCTGAAGGTTTCTTAGTGCATTTCATATTGAACTCTCTTGGTCCTGACTATAGTCCCTTCAAGATTAATTATAATACTCAGAAAGAGAAGTGGACCGTAGCAGAATTGATCTCCCACTCAGTGGAAGAGGAAGAGCGACAAAAGGCTGATAAGCAGAAACTTAAAGATCAGCTCAACCTCATCCATACTAAAGGCAAGAGGAAGACAAATCAAGGTCAAAGCTCGGGTAGTGACAGAAAGAAGCCATATCACCCTCATAAGTCTGGAAGGAGTAACACTGCTCAAGCAAAGCCGCATCCTCAGTCTCAAGCTTTAGCTGCCTCCACCACTGCAAGTCCATATTGCAAGTTTTGCAGTAAAGATGGACATTGGCAGAGGGATTGTCCACGCTTCCGAGAGTGGCTAGCTAAGAAAGGTATAAATGAGATTGATGAAATATCTAATGTTAATGAGTTATTTTACTCTGAATTCTCCATTAATACCTGGTGGGTTGACTCAGGTGCCACTGTGCACGTCTGTAACTCATTGCAGGGATTGACTACTGTCCAGGCGGTAGCAAGGGGGAGCGAATCCTAAGAGTAGCTGATGGAGCGGAGATCGAAGTGAAGGCCGTTGGAGACCTAGCACTTAGACTCCCTAGTGGCTACAATTTAATTCTAAATAATGTTTTATTTGCTCCCTCAATTAAGAGAAACCTCATTTCTGTTCGAGTGTTGACAGAAACTGGTTATGACTGTCATTTTTCAAAGAGAACATGTTACATTAAATTAGATAATAAAGTGATTGGCTTCGCCTTCGTGCGAGATAAGCTATTCTTGCTCTCTTTGGATGATATGGTCCTGAATGTTAATAATGCCTGCAATGATAAAGTAATGAATGTGATAAATGAGACGTCGTCGAAATTATGGCACTATCGCTTATGCCATATTTCTAGGGGGAGAATTGAACGTCTCATAAGAGAAGAGATACTCCTTCCCTTAGACTTTTCTGACGCGGATCATTGCATAGATTGCATTAAGGAAAAATTTACTAAAACAATAAAGAAAGGAGCCACTAGGAGCTCAAGTCCACTACAAATAATTCACACTGATATTTGTGGACCGTTCCCGGTGACATCTGTGGATGGATTTGATTCATTTATAACATTCACAGATGATTATTCCTGTTATGGTTACATTTACCCCATAAGCGACCGTTCCGAATCTCTTGAGAAATTTAAGATATTTAAAGTTGAAGTGGAGAATCAGCATAATGCTAAAATTAAAGTTGTGAGATCGGACCGTGGTGGTGAATACTACGGGAAACACGCTCTATTTGGGCAAATTCCTGGTCCATTTGCCTTGTATCTCCAGCAACATGGGATTATTGCCCAATATTCCATGCCTGGAGAACCTCCTGTCACCTAAGCTGTGGATTGAAGCACTTAAAACAGCTGCACACATAATCAACAGAGTGCCTAGTAAATCAGTGCCTAAGACCCCTTATGAATTGTGGACCGGAAGAAAACCGACACTCAATTATTTACGTGTGTGGGGCTGTCATGCGGAAGCCAGAATATTTAATCCACAATTAAAGAAATTAGATCCTAAGACTGTGAGCTATCATTTTATCGGTTATCCCGAGAGATCCAAAGGATACCGATTTTATTGCCCAGATTGGGTTACTAAATTTGTGGAGACTAGACATGCTGTCTTTCTTGAGGACAATAAATGGGGGAGCTCACAGACAAGGAAAATTAATCTTGAGGAAATTCGGGCTAATATTCAAACTCCGGAAATCCGAGAGAATGATATTCCAATTATTCAGAACATCCCCATAGTTTCTAATGTGCCACGCGATGTAGCACCGCCAACGGATAATTCTGGACCGTCTGGGGCTACACCTTCTGTTGAGGAAAGTATTGAAAGTAATAATGATGATGAGCCTCAACAGATTGAAGTGACACATAATGAAGAAGAACCTCCACATGAAGATCCTCAACCTCAAGTGACAAACAATGAAACTCAAGAATTAAGAAGGTCACAGTGGGTGAGGAGATCTGCCATCCCTGATTATTATGAAGTATACATGAATGAAGAAGATATGGGGAAGGTAGACGATCCCACCTCATTTAAAGAAGCAATAAACAGCAAGAATTCATCTAAGTGGCTTCAAGCTATGGAAGATGAACTAAAATCAATGAGCTATAATAAAGTATGGGATTTAGTAGAAGTTCCTAAAGGAGTCAAAACCGTAGGCTGTAAGTGGGTCTACAAAACTAAGCTTGACTCTAGAGGGAACATCGAACGATTCAAAGCAAGACTAGTTGCCAAGGGTTTTTCACAGAGAGAAGGAATTGACTATAATGAAACTTTTTCTCCTGTCTCTAAGAAAGACTCATTCAGAATTGTCATGGCGCTAGTGGCTCACTTTGACTTAGAACTCCATCAAATGGATGTAAAGACTGTATTTCTAAATGGTGACCTAAAAGAGAATGTTTACATGACACAACCGGAAGGTTTTGTTTTGGAAGGAAAATGCCATTTAGCATGCAAACTTAATAAATCCATCTATGGACTTAAACAAGCGTCCAGGCAATGGAACCTTAAATTCGATCAGATCATCAGACAGTTCGGATTTAAGGAGAATGAGGTGGACAACTGTATTTATGTTAAATATAAAGGTGGTAAATTTATCATCCTAGTACTCTATGTTGATGATATTTTATTAGCAAGCAACGATAAGAACCTGCTGCGAGAAACTAAAGAATTCTTGTCATCAAAATTTGATATGAAAGATCTTGGTGAAGCATCTTATGTTTTGGGCATTGAGATTCACCGAGAGAGGTCCAAAGGAGTGCTAGGACTATCTCAGAAAGCTTACATCTCAAGAATCTTAGAAAGATATAATATGAGTAAATGCGCCTCTTCACCTGCTCCAATGATGAAGGGCGATAAATTCGGATTATTCCAAAGTCCAAGAAATGAGTTAGAATCTAAAGAAATGGACAAGGTACCTTATGCTTCAGCTGTCGGAAGCTTGATATATGCACAAGTTTGTACGCGACCAGACTTAGCATTCGTCACAGGGATGCTTGGCAGATTTCTGTCTAAACCAGGAATGGACCACTGGAAGGCAGTAAAGAAAGTTCTGCGTTATTTACAAGGAACTAAACATTACATGCTTACATACAGAAAGTTTGATAAGCTTGAAGTCCTAGGCTATTCAGACGCTGATTTTCCGGGGTGCGTAGATACAAAGAAATCCACTTCAGGATATATTTTCACCCTTGCAGGAGGAGCTATTTCATGGAAAAGCTCTAAACAAACGCTTACTGCATCGTCGACAATGCAAGCGGAATTTGTAGCATGTTACCCCATGCGACGGGGACAGGCCGTATGGCTAAGAATTCATCTCAAGATTAAAGTGGTTGACAGCATTGAGAGACCACTTGTTATATACTGCGATAATGAAGCTGCAGTATTCTATACGAGTAACAACAAGTCAAGTGAAGCTGCCAAACACATTGACATTAAATATCATGTTGTGAAAGATAGAGTCTAGGATCAAACAATTAAGATTGAGTACATAAATACTAAATTTATGCTTGCGGATCCGTTAACCAAAGGCTTATCTCCCAACTTATTTAAAGAACATGTAGTCGGCATGGGATTAAGTGATTGCCTTTGACTAAGATCCTGGAAATAGGGGATTAATTTTTCAATCAACACCCGCTAAGTTAAGATGTGAGTTTATTTAAGTATCATAGTGAACTATAGATCTTGTAGTCTTAATGACGTTTAAAGTTGTTATGACACATTGCCTTGGGGAGCTGTTTTACTTAATAGACTTACAAATTAATTAAGCCTCTAAATCAAGGGGAGAATGTTGGTTGTTTTATCGGTTTAGAGATAAGATAAGAGATAGAATCCGTGATCGGTGGATTCAACCGATTCTCCTAAACCGAAAAGGAAACCCCCAAGCCCCACTAGTGCACATATAAAAGAAAATTTGGAGAAGAACGGGATGCTGTTTGCTCTCTGAAAACTAAAACCCTAATTACTGTGCCCGATCCACAAAACGCGCTAGAAGGGGTTCGTGAGGTCCTTCTGTGTCTCAACACCGGCGACCAAGATCAAACAAGCTGACGTCAGCACACACACAGAGAAGATCAAAGAAGAAGAGGAAACAGAGAAGAAGAAATCGAGATGCTTCACAAGCAGGTCAGTGAATTAGAATTAATTTTCCGCATAGGTGATAAACTTCTAAGGGGATTAAACTCAGTGAATCAATTCTATTCAACACTGTAATTTTAATTTCTCCAACATGCTGTTCACCATTCAGATTTCTGAGCCCTTGGATGAGTGTCTGACCACCATGTATATGCACAACTTGAGACAAAAATGTGTATGGCCATGTCTACTTTTGGGGGATGAAGCATTGGCACTTCCTTTGATTACCCTCCACATAAACATATAAGCACATGTCCTCACGTAGATTAGCTGCTTTTAGCTTGGATAGTTAATTTTAGCCAACACTGACTGCCTCAACAAACTACTCTGCTAATTATAAGCCTCTTCCATTTCCATCGCTCTGTTTCTGATTCAATAAGTCCCAGCCATTTTCCATCCAATTCTTTGGTTCCTTTTCCCTTTCTCTGCATATATCCGTGTAGATTGTCCTTGCTCTGATGGGGCCGTCCTCTTCCTCTGAGGGTCACCATGCCTTGAGGAGAAGCATTGCTGAATCCTCTTGGCGGCCCCCTTGCTTCTCACACACAAAATTCAGCCACACCAACTTAATCGGCCTAAAGCATGACACATTGATAAAGATCAGAATTTCTGTGCTGGTTGATCTCCTCTGGTCTGAGTTATGTGACTGTTTCCATGTGAATAGAAGTTAGCGTGAATAGCAGAGCATGGTTAAGGATGGCGCCGTGCATCCTTCACCGTGCCTCGTCCTTCTCCAACCTGCCGGTTCATCGTCACCACTTCTCGACATTTCAGGTCAGCACTTGTTCATCTTTTCCAACCAATGCGTAGATGCACATGGATCATTGGATTCTGTTACCGATGAGGGGATGAAATGGTCAACTGATTTACAGGAGGCTTCAGGTGTTTCCAACAGACATGAAGGCCTGGCATTACTGACAACAATTGTGAAGGTGATGGAAATTGCATTTTTTCCTGCTAGTTTTGATCCATTACCAAAGCAGTCCCTATTGTCAACAAGCCTCATCAACAAGATCCTCCATCTGATAGATGCTCTAGATCTGCCATGCCAAAGGTCATGCGTTCCGTTGGATCAGGTACATGCCAAACTAGAAGTTAAATTATATCTAACTTTTTTTTTGGCAAGTTTCATGGCCATATTGCTTTACATTTGCCTTTTTGAATCAATTCAGTTGCTTTTGGATACCCTGGAAGCACTGAAGATTGCATACCCAAAATGTTTATCAGGCTTGTCTGCGTATCACAATACTTCCTACGTACAACAGGTCAATCACTTGAAGTATTGGTAAAATCTGCATCAATGTCTTGGCAAACATGCAAAATCATCCTGTGCAAACTTGTTCAGAAAAGCAAATTGACTTTCTGTTTCTCATTGATGTCTTCAGCACATCTGCTGCAATAGCTAATGTAACTACAAAATACGCAGAGTCTAGCTCACCTCCATGAGGTCCTCAGGTTGGTTCAAGGATGCCATTCAGAACAGAAGCAATCGAGAAACTCAGTATCTGACAAGCACACAGCCACAGTGAACCAGAGCTTTGAACAAGTTGGTATGTACCTCTACCCTCCAATGTAGTAGGTTATGCTGTTCAGTGTCCATATCAGAAGGAAACTGGAGTGCAATCTTATTTGCAGGCGAGCGTGTCATCGAGATGCTTGATCAGGTCACGCCATTTGCGAAACAAATGTTCAGTTCCATGGAGAACTCCAAGAACTCAATAGCAGTTTGGCCAGAGGATCTCCCTGAAAGAAGAAACCTGCCTCCTGTTCATTGCCGACCATGGTCTCCGTCGCGCCATGAGATCGCCGGCTATCCATTAGACATTGCGGCGGACGTTGGAACATCTTGCAAGGACGGCGTCACAGTGGAAGACCATGGATCAGGGCATTTGCAGCAAGCAGACCGGCCAAAGTGAGCCGCCGCAGTCAACTCCGACCGGTGATTACAGTGTACTGCAGACGACGCCGTCGTCAGTATCACCGCACCCGCTGTCGGCGCCGCCGCCGTCACCCGTTCCAGTGGAGGGCTTGCCCATGCTGTTTCTGTCCTGGGAGGCCATGCAAGACTGCAATCCCGCCGTGCCGATGGTGGCGTCTCCTGCTGCACAGCCGGTCCAGGCAGCGGCCTTGGCGGCGCAGCATGGCATGAGCATAGCTATGGGCAACGAGGGCAAGGACGAGAAGCCAAGCTCCACATCAGCCGGAGAAGCCCAGCCAACCTCGCTTGCACAGCAGCAGTCCGTGGACGCTAATGCCGCTGCAGCAATTGCACCTCCGCCGCCGCTGCCGTCGACGACGAACAGAGGACCATCTATAGAACCCGTCCAGACCGTGGCAAACGCGCCGGCGCCGGCGCCAGCGAAGGGGCCATCGGCGCCGCCGCCACCGCCACCTGGAGCCGGCAACCTCGCGAAAGCGCTGCGCGCGAAGAAAGCCGCGACGAAGCTGAAGCGATCGACGCAGATGGGGAGCATGTACAGGCATCTGCGTGACCGAGTGGAAGGCGGCACGTCTTACCCCATGGCGTCAAGAGCTCACACACAAGAAGGCCCGGCGGCGCCGGCGACCGGCGGCAAGGGAGGCGGCGCAGGTCAGGGCATGGCCGATGCATTGGCCGAGATGACCAAGAGGTACGTACGTGCACAGCAAACGCCATTGACATCGATCACTGCCTCGAGATTCTTTGTAGTGATTTTCACTTTCTTGGACATTGGAACGGCAAGATCGGCCTACTTCCGGCAGATCGAGGAGGACGTCGGAACCCACACGACGGCGATCCTGGAGCTGAAAGACGCCATTGGCGCGTTCCAATCCAAGGACATGGGCGAGCTGGCGAGGTTCCACCACCACGTCGAGCAGCAGCTCACGTGCCTGACCGACGAGACGCAGGTGTTCGTCCGGCCGCGTGCTACAAACCAGCTCACTCCCCTCGAGCTCGGCTGCTCTGTCATGGCGCCGTGCATGCGTGCGCGCCAGCCTGACCGGCTTCCATCGCATTGCATTGCAGGTTCTTGCCAGGTTCGAGGGCTTCCCTTCCATGAAGCTGGAGACGCTGAGGATGGCCGCTGCGCTGTACTCCAAGCTGGACGGCATCGTCGCCACGCTCAAGAGCTGGAAGCTGCAGGCTGCCGCCCCCGTCTCGCCGCAGCTCGACAGGGTTGAAGCCTACTTCAACAAGGTTACACAAATTACCCTTGGCGATGTGTGTGTCAAGAGTGTGTTGGCGTCCATGATCGCTTGGTTTATGAGCTCAAATGTTGTCGCCATGGACGTCTGCCTCTGCAGATTAAAGACGAGGTCGACACGATCGAGCGGAGCAAGGACGATGAGATGAAGAGGTTCGTGTCCCACAACGTCCAATTCGACTTCGGCATTCTTGTCCGGATCAAGGAGTGCATGGTCGACTTGTCATCCAGCTGCGTCGAGTTGGCTCTCGAGGTATTTCCATCTTGTGAAATCTACACGCTTGATTTCTCAGGATACCAATAGCAATTTCAGTCGGTTGGTCACCAAAATACACACAAAATTTGCATTTTGATCAAGTAGTTGTCACTGCCACACTGGTTTCATACTCTCCAAATTCATGGGGGCTAAAACTGCTCTGAAAAATTAAACTGCGAGGTGAAATGGCCTTCGGATAGCTCTATAACTCTAACTTCAGCTTAGCTCGGAGAGTTGAACCTTATCAAATGGGGCCTAAATGTCTGTGTACGTTTATGCAGGAGAGCCAAGATGCAAATGACACGGTGGCTGCACAAGCTCAGGCGAGGAATCCATCAGCAGGCGTGTCAAGGATGCTGTGGCGGGTGTTCCAGTTGGCCTTCCGGGTGTACAACTTCGCCGGAGGCCAGGACGAACGGGCAGATAGGTTGACGAGCACTCTGGCGCGCGAGATCGAAGCGCATGCATCCCGTGTAACGTAACGTACTAGTAATCGATTACTCGCTACTCCTTTCCGTGTACGAGCATGGCATTGTCGTCATGAGCTTGCAATATGTACAGTCTTATATACTTCAATCCGAGATAAACTAGGTCCAATAAAATAAATTATATACTTTTTAAATTTTTTTAATAAGATGAATGGTTAAATATCATATTAAAAGTTAATAACCCTATTTACTAAAAACTAAAAATATATCCAAAATATAAGAAGTTTTACCCAATCTACCTAAAGGGTTATTAAAAACTAAAAAAATAATATCTCTATCCTAAAATATAATAAGTTTTACCCGATCTACCTAAAGGGCTAAGGTAGCATTCGAAACTATAGTTTTGGGTGAAAAATCTGCTCGTTTTTTGTGAGCACGCTTCTCAAACCGTTAAACGATATGTTTTTTAAAAAAACTTATACAAAAGTTGTTTTAAAAAATCATATTAATCTATTTTTTAAATTTATGATAGCTAATATTTAAATAATCATACGTTAATAGTTTAGCTCATTTTACATAATATATTTCTTGTTTGCTGTTTCCCCGTCTTTAAACGAAGCCTAAGGCACAAACACCAGCCAGGTGTGCTGCTGTGCTGCGTGCAGATCCATTCGTGTTCATTTAGCTTGTGGAGACCGAAGAAGGAATCGACGGTTGAGTTAACTGAAGTATCCCGCACGATTTTTCTGTCGATAACTTGGTTTCCTATTTTCAAAGGCTTTTTTAAACCGAACTACCTAGACCGTGACGGAATGCCCACCCCTAATCGTGGGCCGTCCGATCACGGGACAAACGGCCCTGTGAGGAACACGTGTCCGTGTGCCATCAGGGACTATAATGTCCCGTTGGTGACACCTTCGTACATTCGCTAATGCTGCAGTTAAGGTCACGTCAGTCGTTGACACGGCAACAGAAAGACCGATATGCTGCTGCGCTGAGCACGCAAGGCGAGAACAGCAACAGCTGACTCTGATTCATCCGTGCCGCTGCCGCCGATGAAACAAGCCGGCGCCGAATACTGTAGTATAATAAGGATGAAAGTGATAGCACTATATTAAGCTAGGGTATATCATATCTAGTATTTTTTTTATTTTAAAATGGAGGAAGTAACTAGCTACAGATAAGGCTCTACTACTAATCTTCTCCCTCTGTTCCAAAACGTAATTATTTTTAAAGTTTAAATTTATCTTAAAATATAACTACGTCTTTACTTATCTTCTTATCTCAATCAATTATAATTATTCTCTATTTAATTTCTTTAGCTACTTGTTCTTCTTTACTGATCACAAACTTCTATCGTTTAAATCCAAACACTTTCTTAATTTTTATAAAAATTTATAGAAATATTTATATTTTAGTACAGAGAGTGAGTATATCAATATCAATATATGTGCTAGGACAGCGTATATAAAGAGAGATATTATTAACAATTTATTAGTAAAATATGTCTGAGTACAGTAGAAGCGTGTACTGATCGGTCCATGGTGTGTAGTCGATGTCCATGGCACGGAAGTGCACTGTTGAGCTCTGAAAGCCGAGCTGAACACGCCACGCCATTAAAGAGGCTCCCATTAATGAACCGCGCGAACCACCACCACCTCATCAATGCCCACCCCGCGACGAGCCGAGCCGTAGACCCCGACCGGCGCCAGCGCTGCCGGAGAGAGAAGAGAAGCAGGCAGCGGCTGATCAAAAGCTCTGCCGCGCGCTGCAGCCTGCAGCTTTCTCGGGCCGGAGGAAAAGCCAACACAAAACCAAACCAGAGAGAGAGGGGGGGTTGGGGGCAAGAAACTGAGCAGCAAGGTATGGGCAGCTCATGAGCCGCAGCAGCAGCAGGAACAGCCTCCAACTTCTCGTGGTGCTCAGCCTCATTTCTATACTGGGATAGTTTGAAGGTGACGGAGCAGGTTAGAGAAATAAGATTAGATAAAATAAGATAAACCGTATAATTAATTAAGTATTAATTATTTTAAATTTAAAAATTAGATTGATATAATTTTTAAAAGTAATTTTTATATAAAAAATTTTTATAAAAAATATATCGTTTAATAGTTTGGAAACATGCTAACAGAAAATAAGGAGTTTTCATTCTATCGAGCGCTATCGAACGGAGCCATAAAAGGAGTTCTTGGCGGTAGGGTTGTTTGTATTGGTGAGGAGAGTGGTGCTAGAGCTCGGCGACCATGATGGATGGGCGTAGCCAGGAGCACCTGGATTTGATCATGCGCCACCACAGCATGGGGCTCGACCGCTGCGAGAGCGAGGTGCGTGTCTGCGTTTAATTCGATCGGATGCTGCTGCTTTCGTCTTCGTTGTTTCTGTGGTGATTGGCGGTTTGATTTGGTGGGAGTTTTGTGTTTGGTTGGTCGCTTGTAGGAGGCGCTGGGGTCGTCGGAATCGGAGCCCACCAGGCCGGCGCGGCCGCGCGGCAAGAGGAGCCGCGCCGCCGAGGTGCACAACCTCTCCGAGAAGGTTAGGCCGGCGAGTGCTCGCTCTTGGTTGTTAGTACTAGCAGGTGATTTGGTGGTGAAATTAATTTTGCTGACGGTAATTTGGCGCAGAGGAGGAGGAGCAGGATCAATGAGAAGATGAAGGCGCTGCAGAGCCTCATACCCAACTCCAGCAAGGTACTAAAACAAAAATCCTCTTTCTTGCTCTTAACTTTTTGTTCAATGGATTGGACACTGATACTTGTGTTGTTGGAGCTAATCAAGCTAATATTTTTGAGCTGATTCTTTCGCCGATGCAGACCGACAAAGCCTCCATGCTCGACGATGCCATCGAGTACCTGAAGCAGCTTCAGCTCCAGGTTCAGGTAAGTGAAATGATGCTGCATTGCTGCTGAATTGCTGATGCTTATAAGCCGCACGTAAAACGAGAAACGTTATTAGAGGAGTATTAGCTATTAAAAACTTGAAAAATAAATCTATTTGATTTTTTAAGATAGTTTCATATAGAATTTTTTTTTGTAAAAACACATCGTTTTGTATTTCGGAAAGCGTGCTAACGGAAACCGAGCCACATGCCATAATTCACAAGCGGAAAAGAACACCAGTGAGTTTCAGCCTTGAGACATATTGTACAGATAATGCTGGTTTACGGTTTTTGCACAATTGAGTTACGGAGTACGAACTGTGAATAGGCCAGACCTGAGTAGCTGCCTAGGCTGGATTCCATTATTTTAGCAACCTACAGGCTTAAGTGAAGTAGGTGTAGACAGCACAATGGATATGTCATAATGTAAAGCGTTCTGCGTTCTGAATATTGGGCAGCTGCATGCTGAAGTGAAGCACACAAGAGTTAGGAGTTAGGACAAGCTTGTAGCTGTAGCATCAGGAAGTGTACATTAGCTATTCTAATCACCATTTCTGCTCCTTACTGTCTAAGCAAGATCTATTCTGTTAGGACGTCAGAAAATATTGGTCTAATCACAGCATGCCACATTGTTGTTTACTCAGCATTTGCAAGAAAAAAATAGTGCAGATCAGTATGTCATGTATGCCTTCCACATTCCTGCAGCTAAATTCTGTTTGATTGCTGAATTTCTGTTCCAGATGTTGTCCATGAGGAATGGTCTATACCTGCCCCCAGTGAACATATCTGGAGCACCTGAGCATCTCCCAGTCCCGCAACCGTGTGCTACACTTGACCAGAATAGTGCCAAAGCATCAAATCCTTCAGTTGTTTTGCAGCCGGCGAACCAGATTTCAGGAGCACATCTTCCATTTGAGCTGGCAAGCCAGCACAAACCTCTTTTCTTACCAGGTGTTCCTAATACAACCAATCCGGAGCCTCAGTTCCTTGTAGAGTCTTCACGGTCCAATCTTCAATCCTTACAGTTCACTGAATCCGCTGAGGTAATCCTTAAGATCTTTAGCATACTGTGAGCCTCTTTCCTTGCTAATAGAATAGCATTTCATATGGTCATTTTTCACTTGTTTTATTCATTTATGTTGAAGATGATCTATCCAGATGAGATGATGTTAAAGCACCGCCTGACTTCAGCTAATGAGAGCACAACTGTGCCAGGTTAGAGAACATAAACTATTTCCAATAACCAATGGTGGTTTCAGATTGCCTTTGGTGAACATTTTTTTTAATTGACTGATCTTCCCTTTACATCTTCAATAGGAACCGATACAAAGTCTGTTAGGCAGGATGCATACAGGATGAATGCTGATCGGTTTGACAGATACACAATCAGCAAAGACCAGTTGCAGCACATTATGCCCAAAAACACAGAAAGTGTACTTGATATGCCACACTTGCATAGGTAAGCTTCTTTTGCCACTAATTTAAAGTATTGAAAGTATGCTCCATTGTCTTTTTAAATATGATTAATTTTTTATAATAAACTATAAAACTTTTCTTTGATCATAAGCATATTTTAGGAATATTGGATTTGGTAGCTTAAAGATTAGTGTGCACCTGTTTTATCTTGATTTTATATTAATTTGTTCAGTAATAAATGTATCTCCCTTAGCTGCAAGGTTTCTTACTTTCTTGGTCTAAGACCAAGTACATAGCTGCAAGGTTTCTTGGTCTAAGACTATCGCATCCTGAGAAATAGAGAAAGGACCCTAGAATTAAAGCTGCAGGTTTTGAATTGCTAGTGGTTTTTTCCTAGATTAGATAGCAAGGGCTAACATAATTTTGCAAACTAACAAAATCACTATCCAACAACCATCCTTGCCTTCTGCTTTTCATGAACAACCTGCAATTGTTACATTTTGTAAAGAGTAAATTTCACTTCTATAAATCTAGTGAATCAGTTTCAACATTGTGCCTCTGTTACCATAGTGGCGTCTAATATACTCTGCTGTTCTCCGGAATTCACACCTTGGTTGTTGATTGTTTCAGATTATGAGCTGACGGTTCAGCCTCCAATCTTGGACAGGTTGCAAACCGGTGACACCGAAGTTAGGGTCGAGAGCAGAATCAAAGTAAACCCATGATCTAATTTCCGATTGGACTTGTGGAGTGCTTCTTTTGGCAGTGCAGCGCAGAGCGGACAATGGCAATTGGACTGAGGGAGAAATAGATCAATGGTGATTGGTGATCATGAGCAGCACTCTAATCTAGCATTCTAGTCCTAGAGCAGTAGTTATACCTGTTTGTGTCATTGTACTCTGGTGTGAAATGCTTTGTAAGGAGATAGATCTATCTATAAGCTGCCAGTAAGAGTGAATATATCCGTTGTTAAGAGCTGCCAGTAACAATGAACATACCCGTTGTTAGGAAATAGGAAAATATGATCAAAATGAATCTATATTTGCCAACGTGCCAAGGCCAGAATTTGGGAGATGTCTGTGGTCGCTAATTGTGGTTGCCATGGTGCTTTCGAAAGATGACTTGCATAGTTTTTCTCCCACTGTTACAAACAACTTGTAGTGCTCTTTTGAAACAAAGGATTAAAAAAACACAGGATTATGAAACAGGATTTTAATATAAATGCAAATGTAAAACAAATAATTACAAAACACACAGAAAACACACGAATGACAGTTTGATTAGGCCAGATTAGGCTGTAAGAAAAAACACAGGAATTTAAGAAGAGATAAAGACTTAAAAAAGAACTTTCCATGACCTCATATTGAATTCCCTCCAAAACTTGGATGGATCAAAACATTTCATAGGATTCAATACTGTCCCATACTTTGTTTCAAAGAGCCATTTAGGAAAATATTCTATAGGATTGGAATTCTATAAAATTCCTATATTTTTCCTTCAAATCAAAGGAGGCCTTATAGCTTGTTCCTTCTCAAAGATGGCTCCAAAGAGAGCCAGAAATAACTTTTGGAAACCTACTCCAAGATGGAAATTTGGCATTCACAGCTTGAGGATAACAGTTCTGGGCCAAAACACTGATGAAGAATGTCAACCCAAACGCTGCTCTTCTCCCAACAAATATGTAACAGCAACAACCGAATTGAACGAGCAAATAGCAGCACAAACATGCTACTACAATGCAGTCACAGATCTACTAAACCTAACATTCATCACTGTAAATCCATGGATTTACAGAAGTCACAGATACAAAGCTAAAGCATTCTGTCCTAAGCAATGATAAGCATAACATCATTTGCTTACAAACAATTGTTAAGCAAAGGATGGTTTGAGGACCTGGAAGAAAAGGTAGGCAACATTGGCATATCCTGATGTGACATCATGACTTCATTTCCTCATCTTCTTCAATCTTTGGTGCCAGATAAAATCTAATGTAGCCCATCTCTGCAATCTTATACTCAACCACCACTGGCAGTTCAGATGAAAGGCTGATTGTCACTTGGTCAGAGAGTGGGCTCGCCTTGGTGAAGGAGTTCATGTACCTCAGGGCAAAGGTTAGTGACACTGGTTCCTGCATCTCTATAACTGTAGCCTCTTCTGGCTGCATTGACAAAAAAACATCCATTAGATTGTGACTAACCACTTACTCTTTGCTGCATAATCCTAAGTTGGCGCTCCACTATGGAAAAGGTAACAGAAAGCTAAGACTTGCAGTTAGCATAATGATCAGATGATATATTAATATGCACAATGGGGATAATAAGATTAATACTACTTTATTCATGCTTAGAAATAATTTGACAAAAAATTCAGGTCTCTTAACAAAAAGAAAACTATAGTGGAGTTCTGTTACTCCTAGTAGATGGTTAAGAGACAAACTTTACTCTGGATAACTAGATGGATGAGCACAACTGTAGGACTGATGCAAACTAGTGTTACTTAAATAGCTTATTGCAATGTTGGTTGAGATACTATAGTACAGGGAAACCCAATTATTGACCCAGGACCATACACATTGTAAACACATAACAGAAACATTAACAAGCAAACTAGGGTGACCACTGATGGAATGTAACTGAACCAAATAATTTCTTCAGTACATAGTACTACATTGTTCTCCCAGAAATAATTAGCTGTAATGTTATTTAAGGAAATTGGCTAATGTAATAAAAGATTATTTGTTAACAGCACAGTGTTCAAGTCAAAAAGAACAATCTCTGCCACTGTAGTTTTATTGACTCTCTTTCACTACCTCATTCCAAGTTTAAAAACAGTCGATAGGTAGTGTTGGTCAAGTTCATGACAATTCGAGAGGGCAACATAGATAAATTACCTTATCAACAGTCTTATTCTGCCTGCAGACAATGTTGGCAGTTCCAATGTCTCCAGCAGTCGAGAACTTGACACCCTCCTTGGTCACCGATATGATAACTGGGATGCCAAGCAGTCCAAAGATTTAAGAACTAAGAGTACCCACAATCACAGTAACAAATTAACAACAAGCGTTATGCAGAAACCACAGGAGAATAATCCCACATACCAGTGTCCCCGATGCTGCTCAGATCCTTGCAGATCCTGGAGAACTCAGAGGACGGCATGCGAACTATGGCCTGGTACTCTGAGTCAGGGATGCCGAGGTGCTCGCTGTCGATGTCCATCAGCTTCATCTCAAAATCCGCAATCTTATCTTGGTCTATTCATCCAAACAGAAATCGCTGTCACCGTCTATGCCCGCCAAAATCAAGAACACAAGAGGGGACGAGCGATTGAGACTACTCACTGGGCGACTCAAACATGAAGGTGACGGTGTCGGAGCCGTCGTCGGCCTTGATGGTGATGATGTCGTCGTTGCCGGCGCAGCGGAGCATCTTGGCCATGTTGTTGAGGTTCATCCCCATGGAGAGGTTGCGGTCGCAGCGGTAGTGCTCGAACCCCTCGGAGCGGAGGAGCAGCGCGACAAGGGCGACGTGGCTGGAGTCCATGGCCTGCAGCGAGAACCCCGTCCCGGAGCAGTCGAAGTTGGCGTCCGTCACCAGCTCCCGGATCGCCTCCAGCACCTTCTTCAGGAGGCTCCCCTGCACGAGCCTTAGCTCCAACATCGTGGCGGCAGCGGCGGCGGCGGAGGCTTCCCGGCGGCGAGATCGAGAAACCCTAGGATTCGTGTGGGGGATTGGGAATGGGAGGGCGGCGGGGAAGGAGAAGAAAGGGGAAGGGGAGATTAATAGGGAGGCATTCGGGGGACGCGGAGCAAAAAAAAATGGAGGGAGAAATTGGGCGAAACCGCCGCCACCGAAATGTTTCCCGCTTCTTGCACCGGAAGATTCAGCTGACATGTGGGCCCACGGTACAGAATGGGCCCACCTGGTAGTGGGGGAGGCGTGAATGCGGGGTGTTTGGTCGTGGCGATTTGGAAAGGGCGGGCATTCCGGGGACTGGGCGGGAGATGGAATTGGCTTTCGCGCCATCCCGCGAGGAGCACGACTTGGCGCCTTCGCTCCAAAGATTTTGATTTTTGATGTATGAATATCAATTCGCGTTTGAAATAAATACATGAATAAATGGTCGAGAAAACGAACGATACAGGCGAAATTATACTTTTCGCATCAGATTTAGTTTTTCTTGACCGTGCTTTCCGCATCAGTTTTTTTAGCATATAAAACAAGTAGTAATTATTTTTGCATTAAAATAATTAGTTTTAGCTTCTGGATGAGATCATGTAATGTTCATCTGGAGCGCGGAAATGGAGTTTGATCCAGCCGTCGATTCGATCCAACGATTGGAACTTGGAAGTCAAGCCAACTGGGCTGCCTCGGTGGGCCGCATAGCTTCACCGCTGCATGCGATCGTACTTCGGGCCAGCCAGAACTCTATGTGGTCCGTATCCGGCCCAAGTGCCCCACTCGTCACTGCTCCCGGCCCATCACGTGGCGCACGTTCGTCGGCCCAACTCGTTGGTTTATCGAT
Organism: Oryza meyeriana var. granulata; assembly: GCA_003991445.1. NCBI lineage: Eukaryota > Viridiplantae > Streptophyta > Magnoliopsida > Poales > Poaceae > Oryza > Oryza meyeriana. The sequence continues at coordinate 80,663 of RYFJ01001313.1, read as the reverse complement.
AGAGAGAGCGAGCGATCCACGGAGGAGCCGGCCCACGTCCAGCGAGTGGTAAGCGCTTTACAAGTGAAAAAAATTCACTTTATGTCTCTCAACTATGGATTAAGTTTCATTCATATCCCTCTATCATAAAATTGGGTATAAAACGTCCTTCAACTATTAAAACCAGTGCAGATCCTAGTGGCAAGACCAGCGTTGGGCTTTGGGCAGGGAGGCACGGGGAGGAGGATGGCAAGGTGGTCCTCGACCGGGTGACGCGAGTGGAGGAAATGGAGTCTTCGGAGTGGACTTGGTTCCTGAGCAGTGGCGGCGGCAGTCAGGGGCGACGCCACAACCGCGAGGAGGGCGGGAACGCAGAGGGTCAACCGATGACGCTAGCGACGAGAGGCCCACCAGATCAGTGGCAACCGGCGGACTGAGCCCCTTCCTGTTCCCTCTCTCCTCTCTCTATCCTCCTCATGGTTGTGGTTAGCCTCCGCACGCCGCTGCAGACGCCAAGAAGGCTGCCGTTGTCGTCCATCATCGGCGTCCTGCTGTTATTCACCGAACCGGTGCCCTACGGTGAGAAAGAAGGGGGAAGAGGACAGAGGAATAGAGGAGAGGGAGAGGTGGGGGCACATATGGGTCCCTCTTTTTTTCTTGACTGACATATGGGGCCCACAATTTTTTGGTTATCTTTTTATTTATTTGACTAACTGTAGTGCCATGTAATTGCCACATAGACTCCACATGAGACGAAGATCAAGCAAACACCCTCACGTGGGCATCACGTTGAAAGTGCATCTATCCCCTAAGTGGGTTTTGGTGGATTAATGACAAAGCGGTTAAGGGACTAATGAGTTTATCAAGATTTGTGCAGAGAATTAGTCCCAGGTTGCTTAATGTGGTGCATGGAGACCCCCCACAAAGACATGATGCAAAACGGCGAAGCGACTCGGAGTTTATTTTAAATTCATTTGAATTTTCTTTAGAGTCGTAGGAAAACCGTTCTATCAAGAGGGGTTGCAAGCAGTGTTCCAAGACCACTCAAGTGCTTAAGATCCAAATAGCTGAGAGTTCATCACTTTGGCACAACACATACACTTGGGTGGGCTATTTTCTGTGTCAGGGTCGGAGGTTCCGACCTCCAGGGCCGGAAGCTCCGACCAGGTCCTTCGGCCACACACACTAAGTGTTGGCCGGAGGTTCCGACCCACCGGGTCGGAACCTCCGGGCCAAAATCTGTGAGTAACGGCTATGTGACGTAAGCCATGTCCTATAAAACCCAAACTTGTATTCTAGCCGTTGCTGAGTGTATTCCACTTCGTTCCAACTGTTCCCTAGCCTCTCCTAAGGTGCTTTGAGCTCTCCCAACTAATCCTAGTGCATTCTTTGTGATTCTTGTGAGGATTTAGTGGGAAATTGGGTGAATTTTGTTGAGAGAAGGCTAGGAGATTCTTGTGCACTTGTGGAGGTCGCGGATTGGCTGCTTGGGGCTTATTTCTCTTGGAGGGAAACCTCCTAGACGGTTAGGCGTCTCCCGCGAGCTTCCTCTTATTATGGATTGTCCCGGGAAAGTTTGTGAAGGTTCATCTCACCTCCGCAAAGAAAAGAGGTAAATTCTAGTGGAAACCAAGTTTGAACTTTGTGGTCACTTGGTGAGGAAAGAGGTCAATTGAGATCCAGCTCTTTGGAGCTCCTCAACGGAGACGTAGGATCTTTGTGATCCGAACTTCGGGAAAAATCTTTGTGCCTCCGTTGTCTTTTCTCGTTATTGCCTCATTTTGTATATTAACTTGCCAGCATTTATCTCTTACTCCATTACTTGTACTTTACTTGATCTCTGTCAGATTTATCCTTTATAGAAGTATATTGGTAGAGTCTGAACTCCAGGGTCGGAACTTCCGGCGTTCTAAGCCGGAACCTCCGACTAGCCCTCTCGGCCAGACCGAGAGAGCCGGTCGGAACCTCCTACCATTTTGGTCGGAGGTTCCTACCAGTATTTTACCGCTGCTTTTGGAGAATTTTTCAGGAACGCCTATTCACCCCCCCTCTAGGCGACATCAACGGGCTTTCACACGTAGGGTGAAATTGTTGTCTAAACCAGAGGGACTCGATTAACACTGGTTTTGATAGTCGGAGGATGCTCTATGTCACACCCTGATCTGGCATCGCCGTACAACAGTACCAAATAGGATGTGCCGTAGGAAAACAGCGTGAACTGCCTTCCCGCGGAACCGCGATACCGATACCAGTCCTAGGACACAGCGCTGGTATCCAAAGAAATCAGACATGCATCATTACAGTACCTTAAATAAATAATTAATTAAACAGACATATACCTTAACTTACGTTGTAGTTTCAAAGCAAGCTGGAGACAGCAATGAGCAGCACAGAGGCAACGGCAGCAGCGGACTAAGTCCCAACACACAGGCAACGGTTGGGAACCAGGAGAAAACCCTAGTCTTCACATCACTGCATCTCCAGCTTCAACTCCCGACGAAGAACTATATATATAGAGCAAGGGTGAGTACTTACATACTCAGCAAGCCAGGGGAACTTAGATGGTTGTTGTAGACTCAAAGAGGGGCTGGTTATTTTTATAATCTGTTTCATTTAAATTCTTTAATTTTGTTAGTGTGTGCTTCTCAACAATCAGGATGAGGTGAGTCTCGTCATATCGGGGTGAAAGATGCATAAATCTTTATTTCTCCACTTTTCGCAATCTCAGTTCACATCAATCGGGCTCTCAAAGCCAAAATATTTTCTCCGGACTTCCCGAGTCCTACTGTCCTCGACAGCCAAACCAACATCATCGGACGACCCGCGTCCTCGACGGCACATTCTTCTCACCATTCCCCAAAACCACACATACGTTTACAAACAGGGAAAAAAAATAAAAACTACACTAAGGAATCACCTCACATCCGCCCATGACCGTGGGCACGGCTGTTCAAACAATTTAAACCTCTGCAGAGGGGGTACACTTTACCCACACGATGTGACTCACTCTAGCCACCACCTCGCACAGTACGGTACGATTGCTGACATAGAGGTTTTCGCGACAAGGCATTTCCCCAGCCCTCCTAGGTTACCCCATGCCAATTGGAGGTGTCCTCGAGACCAATCACAGGGTAGGTCCATGACCATGCTGTACTAGGAACCCAGGAGGCACCCCTGATGCCCTCTCGCATGATCCACAGTCCAATAGCATGCAAGACATCCCTGAGAGTCTAGTTACTTAGCTAGGGGCTTCTCAATTCACCCATGTGGTTGTACTATCATATGCTCAGATGAAATTCCGAAGGAATCGGTCCTTAAGGCGACCACACAGGCATCACACACACCGGACCGGCCTTGTGTCGCAATTCTCCATTTTTGAAACTCATTTTGGTTTCACAAGGCACCGACCCAGGCATCGGGTTTTCCAAACATTTCGTAAATCCACATTTTACCCAAGCCATGTCTGAATTTTTAAGTTTAAAGGAGCGATCGTAAGTACTCGTACAATAGTGCACGAATACCGAGGCTCGACAGCTGTGGTTACAAGGGAACAGGGTATTTCAATCATCAAGAGAGTATTTAATGCAGCAAAGTTGGGTAGGTCCACCGGTCTGACTCGCAGACAGGACAAAACAGATCAGTACACGCCTATCGATGCAGGGTTCGTAATCAAAATAATTTAATTTCAAATTATAGGCTCAATTGATCAAAGGTGACTTGCCTTGCTCTAGGTCTTCACGAGTCTTCAAGAAATCGCCGTGAAATTTGCTCCAAACGAATATTCCGACAACCGTTACTATGCGCAAACACTCAAAATCTACACAAAGACCAGTAAAAAGATCTATTTAGTGCTAATAATAGTGCCATTAGATATATCTCAATTTTAGAAAATTATTGGAGTTGGAACGGAGTCAATCGAAGTCACGGATTAAAAGATAAGAATTTCCAAAGTTAAAATGAATTTATGGAATAGAGGAAAAGGATTTCTGGAATTTGGAGGGAATATTCTTGAGGATATTCTCATAGGGAGTCGTTGACAACTGGGCCCACTGCTAGCTTAGGCCCACATGTCAAGGAGAGAGAGAGGAGTGCTGGCTGGACTGTGGGCCGAGGGGACATAGCTCAGTGGCCCACATGGCAGTGAAGGGAGTGGAGTTAGCCCACTGCCGAGGGGGCCCGGGTGGCAGTGGGGAAGAGGGGGGCATGGTGTGGACTGAGAGGAGGGCCCACACGTCAGAGGCACGTGGGGGCTGGACCGGGCGCATGGACTAAGGGGCGAGATGCCGAATCGGCATGCATGGGGCCGGGCGGGGTCGAGCAGGCGTCCACGTGATCGTCGTCTCCGACGGTCACAAGAGCGAGGAGAATCACCGCGATCGAACGGTTCATGGCGGTTGTAATGATCGCATTTTTATGTTTGTGCCAAACTATTTTAATAAAAATCTAAATTCAAAAATATGGCTCTTTATTCGATTTTGGAATTATTGTGCCATGTGAGATCTCAAAATTCCCTTCAAGGATCAACTCTAGAACCCCTACAAAAATCTCCAAATTTTTGCAAAAATCCAAAACCCCATTTGAATCAATTTCCAAAATTCAAAATCCTCAAAAACCTATTCAACAATCCCTGGAAAAAAATGAAATAGTACTGTGCAAGCCGGGCCTCCGTCCTCCTTTCTCGGCCTGCTCCTGTTCTCTCACTACGCGGCCCGCTTGGCCCAGCACGGGCGCGCGCGCGTGGATTAAAATCCCCGGCGGCCCCGCGCATCAGCTCCCCGTCTCCACCCATCTCCCCGGACGCTTGATGCGTACACGCGGATGGACGCGATCGCTTCTGCCGCTCGAGCCCACTTGTCAGACCGACGACAGTGTTGTCGTCTTCCTCTCGCCCTCGCACGCTCTCTCTCTTCTCTCCCGAGCTCTCCCGATTCTTCCTCGCCCATACCCCTCTGCTCGCTCTTTTAAGCCTAGCCGTCGTCAACGCCGCCGTCCATCCTTGCGTCATCGCCCGGCGAGAACTCGCTTCGCCATCCTATCCCGTGCGCACGAACGTCACCCACGCCATGGCCGCCGCAGCTTTTCCCACGCCACCAAGCCCCGAAGGTCAACAAACACGCTCGGGCACCTCGTCCTGTCGCTTCGCCATCATTCCCTCTTCCCGTTTTTCCTCTCTAGAGCCCGTATGACGCAAGCCACAGAGCTCCGCCATTGTTGCGTCGCATCACCGAGCTCGAGCTTATCTCCGGCTTCCACCGCCTCTGTCCGACATCGTCTAGCGCCCCAAGCTCCGCTATAAATAGGGCAACGCACCCCCTCCTCCGGCCGCCAAGAAATCAAGCCCGAACAAGCTCGCTGCCGAGAGACTTCCTCCGCCGCATACTAACCCGAGCTCCCACCGCCGTTCCCGACCACCTCTGACCAAACCGCCACCACCACTGAGTTCCTTGGACCATCAAGAAGCTCCTCCACCCCTTCCCGCCATCAAGTAGCTGCTAAATCGAAAATCCCCAAATCCTTCCTCCGCCGTCCGCCATCGCCGCCGCTTCGGTTCTCGCCGTCAACGAAGGTATAGCCCAATTAATTCCCCTCCCTATCTTCCTCGTGAGACACCGCAACCGCACAGCCGAAAATCCAAGCCAACCGCCGTCCTAATGGTCGCCGGCGACATCTTTCTCCCTCCGCCGCCACTGCCGGTTCGGGATGGCCGTCGCCGACCATTTTCCGCCGTCCTCCACTCCAATCCAAGCCGTTCACCAGTCTCCCTGTCTCCTCCGCTCTTCACCAATGTTGACCGCTCGCTGTGATTGTTGCCGCCGGCGAGATCGACTCCGGCGAACGTCGGCCGTCGATCTCCCGCCGTGGCTAGCGCCGGCGGTCCTTGCCGACATGGCCTGGCCACGTGGGCGCCGCGTCAGCCGGGTGGCCCACCTCCTGGACCCGGCCCCACTTGTCGGTGCTTCGGTCTCCTCTCCCTCAGTCACTGACAGACCGGGCCCACACAACAGTGACCCCCTTTTTTCTGTCTCCTGACAGACCGGCCACACATGCCAGCCTCTATCCTCTCCCTCTCTCTCCTGACAAGCCGGCCCCACTGTCTGTCTCTCTGCTCTCTCTCTACTGTTGCACCGGTCCCACATGTCAGTCAGAGTCCTTTTCTCTCTCTCTCTCTGACCCAAGGGCCCACTGTATGATTCCTTTTCTTTTATTTTTATTTTATTCCTTTTCTTTCCTAAAAATAATTTTAATCCTTTTAATACCAAGAAATTAACTCAAACTTTGAAAATTCATAACTTTTAAACCGTAATTCTGTTTGAGCCCATTCAACTCTCAAAATTTTTCTAAAAATGAGATCTATACACTGGCACTATTAGTTGTATGAGATAGGTTCTGATTCTTGGTGTTTTTGTCTGTTTTTCTTTTGCGGCGCGTAGAGGCCGTTCCTGAGGAGTCACCGAAGGACGATTTTGTCGAAGATTCGCAGGACCTTGAGCAAGTAAAGTCACCCTTGACCATATTGGACCCATGATTTAAAATTTATTTTTATTTTTATTTTCTAAAACTTACATAATTAGGAACACAACTGTTTTTCGGCCGTGATTCGAAATCGGATCCGTCAGGCCAAACCTATTTGATGCATTTGACCCTGCCTTGGATAAATTGATGCCATGTCCTTTGTATCCTCGTCATCTTGATGTTCGTACTTGAGTACGAATATCGATGACCCCTTTTTACCTAAACTAAAAATATGACGATGGGAAAATCAGGGTTTTAAATAAAATGATTTATTAAACCTCGACACCCTTGGTCGAGAAGTTGCGAAATAAAATGGTTTTACAAACTTTGGTCAAGAGTCGTCACTGCCTGTGTGGCTCTGACCTCACATGACATTTAAGGACCATGTCCTTAAGGAATTGCACTGAGCATATTACAGTGCGACCACACGGGTGGAATGGGACGCCCTTGGCCAAGTAATTAGTATTCCTAGGATAGTTTTCGATTACTAATAAATATGGGAGCGGTTGGGTGCCAAGAGGGCGATATACCCCCGTCCCTGAGTACAGGAAATGAGTTTCTGGTACTTGGTTGAGAGAACCCATTTATAGAGCAACGTGCTATCCTGGGAAGGCTCTAGAAAGGTCTTGTCGCGAACCTCCCCGCTTGGACAGTGTGGGAGTAAGCTCGCGTCGTGTGGGAAAAACGTGCACCCTTTGCAAAGATTTATAAACTGTTCGGACAGCAGTGCCCACGGTTATGGGTAGATGTGAAGTGATTCCTCTAGCGTAGATTTTATTTTATAAATATCTATGTAATTGTTTTGCGGGTTAGGAATCGTTACCAGAATCGGTATATGTGACTGATGGATGGCCTGTGTGGCCTGAAACGGGCCTATGTGACCCGGGGTGTTGGATGACACCGTAGTTGAGTTGTCTGAGTTAAATGACAAGTTATGAGATAAAGAGAATCCACCTAAATGGAGGTACTAGAGAATGATACGCTCCGAATCGGAAATTGTGACAAGTCTCAGACTTGTGGAATGGGTTGAGACGCGAGTCTCTTCCCGACTAACTTAATTGTGGTGAGTTGTTGCAAAGCAACTCACGAAATGGATTGAAGCGTGAGCTTCTTTCCGACAACTCAAAGAGCACACTTAGAGTTTTAAAACCACAAAATCTTCGAAAACCTCTTTTATAAAAATAACCCTAACCTTCCTTGCTAAACCTTGCATGCCACATAATTTTCGTGACTTACTGAGTACCTCATGTACTCACCCTTGCTCACCCTCAGCCAGTTCTACCAGGATCAAGTCAAGTACGAGGAGTTTTAGGGTTTTGGTCTAGGTTCCCAAGCCTTTGCTTGTGGGTATAGGTCTACCCTTGTATATCTGCTGCTTACTTTTGTAATATATTGTTATATGTCTCGGGTTCTGTCCGAGGCTGCAACCTATGTAAAGACTATGTGTAATAAATAAAGCAGATTCGACTGTGATCCACCGATGTCCTGTATGTACCAGCTGGTCTCCTAGGACTGGTACATGTAACAGCCTGCCTCCAGAACCTCGTAGCCCAGCATCCAACAAGCGGGCCACTTACACATAGCACCCCACTTACACTTTCGTCCTCGCTTTGTGTAAAAGGGTTAATCCAGAAGTGCTATGGTTGGAGGGACAAAACTTTATAAGTTGGTTCAACTCTTGCTCAACTAGTAAGGTGGTACTAATCAAGTGCACACAGCACTCATGGGCCTTATAGGCCAAATTCTAATTGGGCCAGGATGTCACACACACCCCCACTCAAAGGACCTGGCGTCCCCGCCAGTCCAACTTACCCACATAGCCACACAGACATATAGGCAATTGTCCAGGAACGCGCCCCTTCTTAGCACACGTCCGTACGTCCAGTGCCGCCATATGCCATGCCATGTTCCTCACACAGAGCCCACATGCGTCATGCGCCATATGCCCGCACACTGACCTGTACGCGCAACCGCGAGGGTCGGCTCTGATACCATTTGTAACAGCCTACCCTCCAGAACCGCGCAGCCCAATCCATCCAACAGGCAGGCCTACTTACACTTTTATCCTCGCTTCGTGTAAAAGGGTTAACCCAGAAGTACTATGGTTGGAGGGACAAGACCTTATAAGTTGGTTCAACTCTTGCTCAACTAGCAAGGTGGTACTAATCAAGTGCACACAGCACTCAAGGGCCACATAGGCCAAATTCTAATTGGGCCAGGATGTCACAGTATAGGTATTACAGGTAACGACGTTCCTCCTCCGTTAATCCGTTCGGGTTAGCAGAAGAGGGGCGTTACATCGGTGAGGATGATCCGGTGAGCGGCGGCGTTTGGGGGCGAGGGGGGGTACACCGGAGAGGAGAGGAGGTCTGGATGAATACTTCCAACGGTTCGGGTTAGGTCTCCGACGGTGAGAGGAGGCTGGCGACGCTGAACCAAAGAGGGGAGTGGAGAGAAAGGGAAGAAACAGCGACGTCCATGGCGGAAGAGGGGAAGGGGCCGACAGAAGGAAAAAACGAGGGGGAGTGAAGCTTGGCAGTGCGACGTGCTTCAGATTGGCCTCGTGCGGGCCCTGGCGAGGCACGGGAAGTGGGCGCAGTAAGCGGGTCGCTTGGCAGGGCGAGGACAACGACCATGGCAGAAGGAGGAAGAACGGGGACGTGGTGTACTTCGGTTAGCGCACGATGGCTACGCCTAGGCATTGTCCGAGAGCATCACAGGGGAACATGTTCGTCACCATAGGGAAAAGGGGGGCTCACCACGGAGAGCGGCTCTGTGGCGGCGGTCTTGCAGTGAGGAGATGGAGGGAATTCGACGTCCTCGGTGCACGGCCTCGGCTCAGGGTGGTAGTGCCCGAGACGTTCCGGCTGCGGCAGAGGACGGCCCCGCTCCAGGGAGACGTGGCGCTCCGGTTGGATGAGCGGCGGCGGCAATCCGAGGCAGTGGCTGTCGACGTTCAAGAGGCGGAGGTAGAACCAAAGGGAAAAAGAGCTCCGAGAGAGGGGGTATTTATAGAGGAGCTCGGCTAGGTCGGTTCAAGGGCACGGTGGGGAATTCCTCCATGCTCAATCATGGAGGAGAACAGAGAGGAGTGGCGCCAAGGCGAAATTTTCCTCGCAGGCGGGGAAATTTCGGTCGACGGCGGGGATTTGTGAAGCGGCGGAGGCGGTCTATTGGACGGCCGTATTTGAAATCCGTGCGCACCCGAGCGGTGGGGCACGGTCATGGTGGGGGCGGCCGTGATGCGAGCGGAGCCACTTTTGACCGGCTCAGTCAGGCAGAGGCCAAGGAAGATGGGGAGAGAGAGGAGGGGAAAAAGGCAGGGAGTGGCCGTGCGCGAGGTTGTCCAAGACTTGTCGCGGTGCGAGCGGGGTGGGGACGCCGTGATATCGGTGGCTAGCTCGGTAGCGGGGTGCGTCGGCATTTGACCGAGCATGTCTCGTGCGAGAACGGGGGAAAACGAAATGGAGAGAGAAGGAAGAAGCACTGTGCTGGGAAGGATTGACGGTGGCGAGCGGCACTGGGACACGCGGCGCGCATCCATAGCACTCGTTGGTCCGGGCAGGGAGCGGCAGATTGAGCGGCTGGCACGCGCGGCTTGAGCCACGCGGCGTGCATCGGCGGAGTAGAGCGGGTTAAGGAGATCGGATGGCGCATGGGAGAGCGGGGATACGTGGCACACATCTGATGGCGCGTGGCGGTCCGCGAGGGGGACGCGCATGCGGGCGGAGGGGAAAAGAAGACCGAATGGCTGGCACACGATGGGGACAGGTGACGCGCATCCGGGTCGTGCACTGGTCCGCACGGGGAGCGGCTAGCGAGGGGAATCGGAGGGTTGTGGTGGCTCTGTGGTACACGCGTCGGGCATCGGCCAGGGCGCACGCCACAGTGGCTCGGGTGAGGGGAGATCGACGGTAGTGCAGCGCACGGGGGCACATGGCAGCATCCCACGGTGCGCCGGGGCTTCGTGCAGTGATGGGCCGTGGAAGGAGAAGTTGAGGCCTAAGGAGTACAATACTCCTCCTCATTTTTACAGGGACTATTTTTGGAGGGATATTTGGGGTATTTCAAAAGGGATTTTGAATTCACAATTCGTATTTGGACTTAGATAAATTCAAGGAATACAGGGGGGTGGAACCCAAGGGTATTTTGTGTATTTTGGAATTGGATCTTTTTCTGAGGATTTTTGCAGGGAGAATCCAAGGAGAGGATTTCAAGGAAAGAGAGAGGATTCAAATTCAAATTATAATATTTAATTTGAATTTGGGGAGGATGATGCTCAAGGGAATTTGAGGAGTTTTCAAGGGGTTTAGGATGGAGACATGACTTATATAGGTGATTATATATATGGGTATGTTTATGGGGATGTGTGTGTGTGTGTGTATATATACACACTGGTGGAAAAGATTTTGGATAGAAGTTGGACGCCAAGCTATATGTTTAACTCGAGATTCTTAGGGATTCAAGGGGGAGAGGAAACAAGGGGGATTACGGGAGGATTCAAAAGGGATGTCTTTATGGTTTCGAGTTAGATCTTCGGGACGGATTTCGAAGCAAAATCTTTTGACGGAGAAGATCGAGGAATTCGCTGTTAGGGTTTTAGGAGCGGAGTTCGATAACGGCGATTTGAATTCGGAGATTATTTTAGAATGGAGGTTTTTGAGAGGAGGGATTTGGGATACAGAGGTAAGAAAACAACTGAGATCCAGACACGACATACAACACAACACACAAAGAATCGAAATTTTTATGGGTAGTTTTTAGCAAAAAAAATTATTTAACGTCTCGTTGAAAGCGGGGCGTTACACTCTATACTTGGTTTTACGATTGAAAGGTATGAATGACACTCGATTCATAGCTGAGAGACGCAGAGTTGACCTTTTCCTTTACAAGTGGTTCATCCTTCCTGGTCTATCAGCTATTAGCAACGAGCGAGGCTTTCTTGTTTCCATGCTGAGTTTTATGTATTGAGTGGGTGTTTGGCAGAGCTCTTGATCCACAATTCGCTAGTAATTCAGATCTGCTTTCTTGAAAGATCCTCTCCACCATGGATTCGGATATAATGTGAGGAGAGCGTTTGGTTAGATCTTAGCTCTAAAAAGCTGACAAGGTAAAAGTAGAACAACATATCTGTATATGTCTCGATAGCTGTTTTCTACTTCTAATTAATATAATATAATGGCAGTTCTCCGGCCTATTTCGAAAAAAAAAAGTGAAACAGAACTGTGGAGCAGCAGGGGTCTGCATTTGCGTGTTGCTAACAATGGTCTGTGAATATCGTATAGTACTATGTGTTAGTAGTATGTAAAGTCTGCCCGCAGAACATCAAACGGAGCAGAGTTGCCTGTGATTTGTTAGTCTACTGTCCATTTATTCAGAAGAAGGCCCCCTTGATTTATAGAAAAAACATGAAAAATCTATAGAATTTCAATTTTATAGGAGAAATTCATAAGGTATTTGGAATAAAGGATTGAATTATGTCCTTAAAATTCCTATGGAATGAACAATCCTATAAAGATTTTGGAGAAAAATAAACATAAGCCGTTCTACCTCATGTTTTTTCTTTCCATGACTCTAAATTCCTGTGTTTTTCATACGTATCAATCAAATGATAATTTTAAAACTTTTATATATTTCCAATTCATGTAAGAATTTAATGGGTTTGATATTCTATCCCTATGTTTATCTTATTTTTGTGTTTTTATCATTCTGCCTTTCGAAGGGGGCGAAGAATCTCAGTCACCCCGGTTTGGCAGTTGGAAAATTGGTAATAGTATTTGCTTCAGGTGGGGGAAAAAAGGTATTGTCATGAGTTTATACGGTGTGTGGTAAAAACAAGAGAGAAATAAAGCAGTATTATAGTACAAGATCAGTCGCAACAAAGACGGTGTAAATGCAGAAAACTCTGAAACATTCTCAAAACCTATCCCTAGGCACACATGAGAAGATGTGCGCAACTACAGTATAAACTAGCAGTATTGTCTCTGACGGAAAACGCTTTAATCCTAAGATCCTTTTTTCTGAAAATTAGAACATGTACATCACTGCAGCCACACGCATAGATGCCGCGCACCCAAAACCGAGCTGTGTTCCATGCCTCCCTCAACTCACGCATGCATAAGTTCTTCAGTTAACCCAGTATCTTGAGACGCTTCACCGATCGTTCAAAATCACTGAAAGAAAAACCACAGAATTTAACATGTCAGTATTACACAAAATCTACTGTCCAATCCTGCCGATTCATTAAGTTATAAAACTGAAATAACTAAGCTAGAAATTTCAACTTACTCCCATGGTACATCCCCAACCAGCATCCAATCCCCATCACCGTCCTCGTAGGTCACCACAGGTCCGACGGTGTCGCGACGGCGATCATGATCATCATTCGCCATTTCCTTCTCGGCTGTATATATCAAGATAACCAAAGTGAGCACCAGAATAATCCAACTAAATTGTGTTTATTAGATTCCATCACACGTGTTTATTGTTAAAGTTCATGTCGAATATATGTATGTACTTGGTTATCGTTTAGGACATGAAGGTATAAGTAGATGTTAGAGAAGAGTTACAATCGAACTTAGATCTCTTTTAAATCGAGAGACTCCCGCATGACAAGAAGGCAACGAGAGAGAGAAGGCGACAGTTTTCATCGGTACCAGTTTTCTAACAGAATAATTGGGTGCAGTTTAGCTAGCTACTGACCTTGGTGGTCGTTGGTCGGGAACATGCGGGCGAGCGTGGCGACGAGCTCGTCGTAGGAAGAATGGAGGGCCAAGTCCACCTTCCTCCCGATGGCGTCGCCTTCCTTCTTCACCTTCACGTAGTTGGCGCCGCACGCCCGCCGCGCTGAGCTCACCGGCGGCCACCCCACCACCGGCTTCTTCCTCCTACGGCCAATCAAGCGCCACCCAAAGCACACGAGCATTTAGAACCAGCCTACTAATAAAATCGTTCATGCTCAGAGCTAGCTGATCATCAGAACAAGCTGAACTCACTTGATGTTGCAGCAGCTGCCGTCGTCGAAGAGCGGCAGCGTGGTGGCCGTCTCCACCTGGAAGGCCTCCCTGAGTCCCCTCTTCCCACAGGCAGACACCGGCTTGCTGCTGCTGCTGCTGCTGAGCTCATCGACGACGAGATGGCCATGGGCGTTCGGTGGCGCCAGCCCAAGCTCCAACTCCATGCCGATCGTGTTGATCCTTCGCAGCTGGCTGTAGCCTACTACTCCTAGCTGTGATGATGGCAATGAACTTCAGTTGCAAGTAGTGATCAACGGGGAATGAGATGGCGGGGGAAATGTGTGCGTATATATATGCAGAGACGTGCAGTGGTGTTGGTGGACAGCGAGAGGAGATGAGGAAGAATCGGTGCAGGGGGGGGTAGGGTGTCGGGGTCTCGGGGCGCACAGAGGCGGGCAACCTGTCTCCCTGCCTCTTCACTCTGTCTTTGCTTTGGTTTCTTTTTTCTTGTAGCGTACCGACACACACACCTCTTCTCCCCTGCGCCTGCAGTGATCGAGTTTGCGTCTCGATTTTTTTGGTTGCTGTCATGTGATCCTGTGGGCTACGTGAAATTCAGGGCTTCAGTTACCGCACACTGTGACTGAAAAGGTCTGAAACGTTGCACGCTTGGGCGTTGACGTGCGTGTGCATGGGCGGCAGCCAGGATAGAAGTTATGTACTCCCTTCATCCTAAAATATACTTCTTTCGTCCTATAAAATACCTTCATTAATATATAGTATGGTGGTGAAAATTAAAAATAGTATGGTTGAAATACAGTTCTTGAGAATTGATAAAATAATGGGGCCGACTAAAGATAACATGAAAAATAATGGCCTTTTACATGTCCTACGTGATTATATTTGGAACAAAATTTAAATATAAAGTTAGTTATATTTTAGGATGGAGAAGTAACTTTTTCTTTATATTGTTCATACGGATTGTTTTTTATTAATGTGATAAATTAATATTTTAAAAAATAAATTTTATAAATAGTTTAGAATATATGGTCTAATCAATACAGTAGAAGAAAGTTTTTTGAAAGATCGTATTTTTATAGGCGTAGAGCAAATAATCTGTTTAAAAAATCTAGAGAAGAAAGGAAATTGAACACAGCCTTAGAGAAATTTTAATACTCCCTCCATCCCACAAAGACTTTATTTTTTGCCCACTTTATTTGTCACACAAAGAAATTAAACTTTGAAGTAATTATTACATTAGAGTTTATGAAAGTGGGGGATAAATATATTGGAATTTGCTAAAGTAAAATGCATTATAGTTTTTTTAGCTTTATATTGGTATGTATGAGATAGTAAAAGTGGAGTCTTTTTGGGACAGGGGTAGCATGAGTACTCCTAGTTTAGTTAGCTTCTCATCATCTACGACCAATTTAATAGCTAACTCATATAATAGTTAGCTATATATACATATTACATCATTAATACATGGCCCACCTCATTCTCTTATAAAGCATCTAGAAGTGTGTGGTGCAGCTAGCTATAGACCGACAGTCTGCTTCTCTTCTCCAACTTAACATAAATAAACGGTGATAACTCTTAAAACCTACTTATATTATCTTAGGGAATACCTATTGATCAAACATTTAAAATAATAAATCAATCAATTGATTGTAGCTGCATATATTTATGATTGAGTTGCACAAATTTATAATTAAAGTTGTGTGTGATCGATAAGATAAATACAGTTGTATATATTTATGACTGAATTAAATAATTAAAGTTACGAGTGATCGATAATAACAACTAGAATAAGTTAAAAATGCAACTATTAAAAGTATAATTTGGAACTCGTTTTTCTATTCTAAATCTTAAAGTTCCGTTTAATGACCAATGTTACTGCTCGACAGATTTAAAAAATCAAACGTATCCGCTCTTACGAACACGCATACGGGTTGGCGCTTGGCAGGAGAGATGGCCAGGATTGTCAGCCGCCCAGCCGGCCGATGTTGTCGGCGCGCGGCCGGGCATGTGGATGTGGCCTCCCGGGGAGGTGGTTTGTGCACCTATACGCGGGTGTTTCCTGCGAGCCGTCAGGCACGTGGCGCATGCGCTCAGCGCAGGATCCATCGATAAACAGCCAGCCGGCATTCAGCAACTACTCCTGAACCCGCTACTTCTCTGCTCTGTTTGATGCTATGCTGGATGTAAGCTGTAGCCATAAAAGCCCTCCATTTTGACCCGTTTCTTGCCTTGCGGATGCTGGGAGACATGCCATGCCATGCTTGTCAAGTGTACATGACATGGAGCTATAGAGTATAGACTACCCACAACTCAAGGGAAACTCATCCACACGGACACAGAAAAGAGATTAGGTTCTGAACTCTGAACCAAGATTTTATTTTCAGAAAGGAAGAAACTCTGAAGCAAAATTTCAGAGACATGCCAAGTGTCTTTGTTGATTCGGCAGCCCGCGTTACAATAATCCTCGAGACACGAAAACGATCCGCTCGATCGATCGTCCGGCCATTATTTAATTAACCACATGCTCCTAGCACGAGATATTCGTTGCCATCCATGAGTTGACATAAACAATCAAACGCTTAGCATTTGCACAGGAATCCGGCTATTTTTCTCCAACTGCGATGTCCTCCTGCTAGCTGCGAGTGGCTTGGAGGAGAAGGGAGAGGGAAGCTGCCGTATCTGGCGTGTCCCCCGGGCATGGCTGGTCTCATGGACATCTTTGTCCCGTTCCACTCGCCACTGTCGGAGTTCTTCCACTCCTCATGCGCCGCACCGGCATAATCTCCCCCTTTCCAGCCACAGAGATATTCCAAGCTGCTGCTGCTGCTGCTACCCACTCCGTATTTGATTTGATTAAACAATGGTTTAATTGATATTAATCATTCACCTCTTTTTTTTAGAGAAGTTATTCATTCATTCTAGTATCAGATTATTTTTGAATATATAACGCTCTATCAGTATCCTGAGCTAACAGTTTGCTGCCTTAACAGTTCACACGCTGGAGAGAATATTCAGAGAAACTAGGTCGTGGGAAGCTAGTTTATGCTTATAGCTGCCGTTCGATCTTTGAAGCATGAGACCACTAGTTACCTGAAGATTCTGAAGATACAAGATATATCCTCTCGATCCTCTTCGGCAGCCTCGCCCTGATAAACACCATGAAATGTGCTGTTTATAGGCTCGCTCGTTACTTTACTCAAGTTGATATTCGACGGATCATTATATTTCTGCGACCTAGTCATGTGAATGTGTGATCAGGCCAGCTGAAAATGTCAATGGTGAACAACTCAAAACACGGCAGAATGAAAGGATTCTTCAGAAACAGTTGATGCTTGATACCATTCCAGGGAGGTACTTGAGAAAGCACCTGGAATCCTGCAGCCTTCTTGCTTGCTACTACTATGAGTTATTTTTCTTTCTTTTCTTTGTTCATCGAGTATAAGTTATAACAAGCTGCAAAGGAAAGAAGTCTGATGTTTAGCACGTTTTTACCTTGAGCTTGCCGGATGGAGTAGCTGAAAATGCCAAATTCAGTCTCCAATATAAAGTTATAGGTTTCCCGTCAATTCTGCAAATTTCCTCGCTCTTCATCTAAGAGCTCTGTAATTATTCTACTATCCATTGATTTATAAGTTCTATTAGTAGTAGAAAAAATTATTCTATTATCTTCAGTTGAGATGATAGTATTAATTGATATGATTCGTTGTATTAGAAGGCTAAATTGATTTTACTATTCCATTCGCACCAGTAAAATCAATTTAGAGCTTCGAGGGGTCAGGAGCTATCTTTGCGTGATATCACTGTGAAAATCATTGATGAAATCAAATTATGGAGTAATTGTGGAGCGAAGAATTTACTGACAATATCTCCTTAGAGTCTTGTTTTGGTGCTCAACACCGTTTCTTCTCTTTTTGTTTCCTTCACTGCTTGGTGAACATGTACATATTTTTCTATCCATGATTAACATAAGTATATAACACCAGCTCCTGTTGAAATAAATTGATTTTACTACCAGAATAGACCATTGTAAAACATCTCAAAAAATTATAGGATTTTTATAGGAACTAATTTAATTCCTGTAAATTTCCTCTGTTTCAAAAGAGAGTTAAGAACAGGGTTTACAAAACCGAAGAAAGCCAGACTTCTCGGGCCAGCTTGAGAGCACAGACCACTTGATTTGCTAGTCAAATTTAAAAAATGCATACTGGATTTAAAATCTTTGACATAATTTAGTCGGATTTCACCGGTAGTCAACAGTTTTCAAATTTTTTCGTGAAAACCTAAAAGCTACCCTGATCCGGTTTTTGTTAGTGCTTTGGTTTTGTGAATCCTAGTTAAGAAGAAAACAACGGAATATTCTAAGTACTCACAAAAGAATATTCAAGGACTAAGGCATGAAATACACATGACAAAAGTTTGATGTGATTCCTGTATTAAAATTCCATGTATAGAGTCACAAACTCCATTCAAATTCATAATTCACATTTCGCACTTGACAAATTATCTCCAAATTCCGGCAGAACTCACTTTTTAAAAAACTCCCCAAATATGTGAAACTTTTAACTGTAAATTTAAAAGTTTTAAGTCCAAATTTAAAACTTTCAACTCTAAATTTGAAACTTTACCCTCAAACTTTGAAACTTTTAGCTCAAAATTTTAAAAAACTCTACCCAAATTTTTGAAACTTTCAACTCAAATTATGAAACTTTTCGAGTTAAATTTGAAACTTTCAATTCAACTATTTATCTATTATTTTAATATAAAAATATGTAATATAAAAAATATGATTAACGTTAAGCATTAGTATTGGCGCTAAGCTTTACCGACGGGGAGGCACGGTGATCGCGTTCCCCGTACAGTAGCTCTCCCCCGCTCATTTATGGATGTTGTTTTAGATATTTCATAGAACTATTTATGGTATTTACTACTTGCACAACTTGCAACGTTTTTTTTAAGCTATTGGAGGAAGTAGTCGTTTGACTTATCCGGCAAGACACTTAATTAGTACACAATTAATTAACTATCATAAACTTGAAAATAAATTTATTTGTATTTTTGAATTTATGGGCACAGTAAAGATGCACTAAAACAGAAGAAAGAAAAGAAAACCTCGCGCTCATGGTCATGGACCTTGTGCCTCTCGGCAGTGGGCCGTCCTAGACCTATTTCTCAACCCATATATATGACGATGACACAGAGTATTCAATGTGGGAAGAATTTGCTTGGAAGGCTGCTGATAATGCAGATGCGGTTAGCACTCCTGCCGTTGGCACATCAGAGAAGCCTATAAGGTATGGTCTGGTTAGTAATTCAATATTTTATTTCTCTTTATGTGAATTTTGTTGCATCAGATTAGCGACATTCGATTGTTCTCTACCAGTGAGGAAGTCAAAGAAGAAGTTGGAGGCAACCCCATATCCAAATAAAAGAAGCGGTGACTAGTAAGTTTTAAAGAGAAGGATCAATGGATTCATGATTAAACCCCACCTACTTCTTGTATTTTATTATAATTTCGATTAAGTGAGGGATCAAATATAATATATAGTCCACTTTATTTGATAGTAGCTTGGAGGATTAGAAATATGACTATTGCTTTCCAATTAGCTATTTTTTATTAATTGTGACTTCCTCAGGCTTAGTCATAAGTGTACCTCTTATATTTGCTTCGGTTGGTCAAATAATGAGTCGTGGAAGGAGAAGAGGATGTTGAATAAGATCGGAAATGAGACCAAGGTCGAAATGTGATAGAAGACTGCGCCATTGGCACTTGCGACTTAATATGTTTTATTGTGTGGAGTTCCTCACTTGCATTGTTTGTTCGCTGAGCTCAGCTTGACAGTTGCGAGGACCTTGCAGGGAAGCTTTTGCTGGCATCTGAGCAACTGGACAGTAAGTGGAGAGGCACACGATAATGTTTTCAAATTAGAAAGTCATGCATACTACAATACCCTATGTTTTGAAATGGACAGTAAACTGCGGAAATGCTAATTTGGTCTAGGCAAACCCGAGCACTGACTCTTTTCTGTTTATGTGTGATCAATATATATCTTGCACATTTTCAGTTGGTCGTGCTAGATAATGCGGATTCATGATTTTCCTTTGTGTTTCTTTCATGGTCATATATAGATCTCACCAAACGGTGCAATCATTTCAATGTCATGGATTGGCACACAAAAGTACAGCTGCACATTCCTTTTTGATTGTTTATCCCTAAATGGAGTAAAATTTTATTCACTGTTAGTTATTTGCTGTTGTTCCTTTTTCTATTGCAGGGACTAGTAGCCTCAGGTGGGGAGGATGGCATTATTCAGTTCTGGATGCTTCAGAAGGAAAATTCTGATTTTGTTTTCTCTCCAAAAAGTCGGGATTTTGTTTCAGAAACATTATTTTACAAGATGAAGCGTATTCAGCTTGGCTCACCACAAGAGCTACCACAGGAGTACAAAGAGGCGCAAGATCATTTACACAAAATTGTGACCAAGGCGTTTGAACAACTTGATCTTAGGGATGGCCGAATAGCGGAGGCGACGAGAGTAGATTTTTTTTATTTTTTAATTTTAAAAATAAACTATCTTAAAACTTATTTTTTAAATCTAAACCTTTTGGCCACACCAATCTAACTGATATGCCAAGCTGACATGGCAAGATAAAATTGTCACGTCGATTTCTTCTGATGTAGTATTGTTGTTCTGTTATGCTAGGCGGAATGGTGTGATAAAAAGATTTAGATTTAAAAATAAGTTTAGAATAATATTTTTAAAATTAAAAAAACAAAAAGGTTAAAAAAATCGAGATAGTGGCATCAGCTGGTCAGTCTGGTACGGAGCGAACATAGAATGATACAGGAAGAATATATAGCAAGTATGGAAGGTGTTATTGCGGCTCTCAAGCATGAAGCAGCCTGATATATTTGTTAGGACGTATAAAGGAGCCCATGGTCCTACATTTTCTGTAGTAGATGATGTAGCACATTTGTGAGAAGTATTCTCTCCGTTTAAAAATATAAGACGTATTATATATCTTTATTGTCTCTAACATTATACTTTAGTTTCTTTCATAATATATCATCAATTACAAATTATTATCATATAAAAATAGTTTCAAATATAAATCTAGTAATATTACATATATATAACATTAAATACATATATTTTATTAGTTTAATTATTAGTTAAAATTTTTAAATGTTGATTTTATGAAGAATAAAAGATGTTTTATATTTTTAATCGGAGTATCTCCTAACCAGTACCAGCTAGACGACTCGAACGATTTCCTGATGGAAATTGAGCTTTAATGTACTGGCAGTTAAAGATGTTGAAGTCATAATTTACTGCTCACATCTTGCATTTGGCAAATTAACTCGAAATCCCTGAAAATTCACTGCTCAAGCAATGTGTAAATACATCACGAACCAGGGCGAGCCTTCGTCCTCCTCTGCCCGCCTCGCCTTCCCCCATTGCTTCCGCTCCAACTACCTCGGGAGCCAGATCCCGCGAGCTCTCCTCCCCTCTACGTGGCCGCGCGTGGCGCGCTACCCCCCGAGGTCCCGCCCCGGAATGGACACCGTCGAGAAGATCGTCGAGGAGTTCGCCTCGGACATCGCCATGAGCCCCTTCTCTTCCGGCACGCGCCTCCGGTTGGGATCCCGCACACCCCCAGATTCCCCCCAAATTCGGATCCATGGTGCTCTTATGGAGCAATGGTGTAATTCGCGCTTGCTGGGCTGCCCGCAGGGACATGATACGGGCGATACGCGCGTGCAAGACGGCGGCGGAGGAGCGGGCGGTGGTGCGGCGGGAGTGCGCGGAGATACGCGCGGCCATCAGCGAGAACGAGCAGGAGCTCCGGCACCGGAACATGGCCAAGCTCATGTTCATCCACATGCTCGGCTACCCGACCCACTTCGGCCAGATGGAGTGCCTCAAGCTCATCGCCGCCACGGGCTACCCCGAGAAGCGGATCGGCTACCTTGGCCTCATGCTGCTCCTCGACGAGCGGCAGGAGGTCCTCATGCTCGTCACCAACTCGCTCAAACAGTACACCGCCATACTCTTATCTCTGCAATGCCGCTGCTGTGAGTTTTGCTTTCGCATGTAATTCTGAGTTTTGAGTAATTTTAGTGATTAATTTGGGGACAGAGATCTCAATCACTCGAACCAGTTCATCGTGGGACTTGCACTGTGTGCGCTTGGCAATATCTGCTCTGCTGAAATGGCACGGGATCTGTCGCCTGAAGTGGAAAGGCTAATGCGTAGTAGGGAAGTTAACACAAAGAAAAAGGTATTTGTCTTCTCACCGTAATTCAATCCCTAGTGGCATAGCCCATTAGTGTATTCATGCCAATACTCCATTAATACATGACCAAAATAAAACTACCAGGAGAATTTTTGCTTATTGCTATTTTTAGAGATTAGAATCATGAAGCCTCAATTGATTACAGAACTGTGCATTCTACAGAAAATACAATGGCACCAACTCTAATAAGTTATTATCCGTTAATATATATATCGAAACAATGTAGGTCCTTTTTTTTTTCTCGTTTTGAATTCATGCTATATCTCTCCCCTGTTCATTAGGCTGCTTTGTGCTCTATAAGGATCGTGAGAAAAGTCCCAGACTTGGCAGAGAACTTCATGGGTCTTGCTTCATCGTTATTGAAGGAGAAACATCATGGGATTCTGATATCTGCAGTTCAACTCTGCACAGAACTGTGTAAAGCCAGCAAAGATGCACTAGAGTACTTGAGAAAGGTAAGGACTTGTATTTCTTACCCCTGAGGCAGTTACTTCTATAACCTCTTATGTCATGTGTTATGTGTGTAGCTTCTCAACTAATCTTGCTGTTAATACCAAAGCTTTTACCTATAGACATGTAATATCCCCAGAAATTATCAATAGCACAACACAGGGGCATGCCGTTGCTCCTAGTTGTATGTTTATTTAAAAAAAACACATTCTTGTATCTAATGTAAAAGTGTGAACATTGTATATGTTGAAGTGGCACTGTTCTCATGAGCGTTTTTTTAAAAAAATCCCTGCAGAACTGTATTGAAGGTTTGGTCCGCATATTGAGGGATGTTTCCAATAGTTCTTATGCTCCTGAGTATGATGTTGCTGGCATTTCAGACCCTTTTTTGCATATTCGAGTTCTTAAACTGATGCGGATTTTGGGTCAAGGAGATGCAGACTGCAGTGAATATATGAATGATATTCTTGCACAGGTGATTGATTAATATCTGTTTTATTAATTAATTTTAATTTTGTCTGGTTTCTGCCATATGTCTTGTGAACTTTCCTCCCTATCAGGGCATAGGCTTTTAAAGTCTTGTACATTTGTTGTATAACATCAGGATCTTAGTTTTGCGTTTTTTTTTTATTTGTGTGAAGACTGAAGAGCAATATTTGCATACTTAACAGATGGCGCTTGCAGTTCATGTTCTGTTATTTACACTAGATGATGTTTCAGAAGGCCACGCTTAGGATATTGCTGCATATTCTGGAAAACATTCATGTTCCCTTCCGTATTTACTTAAATGTTAAAAGAATGCACTTCTTCACTTTTGTAATTGAACTTATTTGCGTATTATTTTTTTGGAATATTAACCATGGTATTGCTTTATGCAGGTTGCAACAAAAACTGAGTCAAATAAGAATGCTGCTAATGCCATTCTGTATGAATGTGTTCAGACTATAATGGGTATCGAAGCTACTAGCGGTTTATGTGTGCTTGCAATCAATATTTTGGGTAGATTCTTGTCAAATCGTGATAATAATATAAGGTTAAGTTGTTCTTGCCTGTTGACCTTGACTGCTTATTTCTCTTTTGAGCACAAAGTGTTTGGGAATAGTTTCCTTTACCTTCTGAACGTGCCTGCTACTAGTTGTTGAGTATGTTCAGCTTGCAGCTGTAGCTTATGAATATTACCTCAGCTATATCAATTTCCTGTTGATTTGCCACATATGATATGAATGAGGCTGCGAATTCTTTTTATTAGTATCATGTTCACCCATCTCTCAATAGACAAAAATATTTATTGTATATATTAGCACAATGTTCACCCATCTCTCAATAGACAAAAAGATTTATTGTGTATATTAGCACAATGTTCACCCATCTCTCAATAGACAAAAAGATTTACTATCCATGTCATTCTTTCAGATATGTTGCTCTGAACATGCTTATGAGGGCGATTAATGTAGATACACAAGCAGTACAGAGGCACAGGACAACAATATTGGAGTGTGTGAAGGTAATAATTCAAATATCTGTCTAGTTGTTTTGTGTCTGTCTTCTAGTGAGGATCAGTTCTATGTCCATCTGTGGACAATTCAGCTTTCAAAAAATCTTAGAGAAACGAGGGCTTAAAAAAGTTTTGCAAAGAGATTGTGCTTCATGTTATCCATGCATCCTTGGAGTAGAAAACTTCTATCGTTTACTGTAGCTAAAGCTGGATTCATGTTATCTGGCCAGCATAATCCAGTTAGGACGTGCTGCTCTTTCAAAGTAACATGTAACTCAAAATTTTCACATATACTGATTTGAACTTACCATTTCCTTAATACTTCTATGTATGATTAATATTGCAATCTTGCGCCCTAGGTCAGCTTGGTCATCTATTCTTTCTGCCTTTCTGGAATCTAATCATGTTATTTTGGCTTCTAACAATTTTAATTACTTGTGGACCATTCAGGATGCAGATGCTTCTATTCGCAAGAGGGCCCTTGAACTTGTTTTTTTGTTAGTCAATGATACAAATGTAAAGCCTTTGACTAAAGAGCTTGTTGATTACTTAGATTTAGCAGATCCGGACTTCAAAGAAGATCTCACCGCTAAGATATGCTCAATAGTTGAAAAGTTAGTATCCAATATATATATATTTTAAAATTTTCCTGTTAACTTGAGGCACTTTTAGCATTGTTTCATCTCTGCTAGGTTTTCTCAAGACAAACTATGGTACCTTGATCAGATGTTCAAGGTTTTATCCTTGGTAAGTACCAAAGTACAGTGCGGCATTTTATATCTCAAAAGTGTGAACTCCAGAACATATACTTGTCAGTTTTGTTAGACAGCTTGCTGAGACTCTTGATCTACTAGATCTTTATGGCTATCTATAGCTTTATAGCTGCATGCTTAGGCTCTTGGACTACTGGTCCATTATGGCTAATTATAGGTTGATTGCCTATATATGTACTCTGCCTCTTGTAATCCATAATTATTCAGTTTTTGCAATACATTTGCTCACATGGTATCAGAGGCCTAGACTCTCTTCTCCTTCCGTTGCCCTTCCACGCGTGTGCCTCTCAGCATGTCGCGTGTCTCCCCTCCCCCCGCCTCCTCTGCCGCTGAGGCCGGCAGTCTGAGCGCGGGGCCCTGCCGCCGTGTGCAGAAGAACGCCTTAATAGGTCCGGCAACCGCGCCGGGTTTGTTGCAGTTTCGTTGTTGGGGTGTTGGGTCCGCCCGAGGAGTACTCGCCGTTTTCCGAGCTCAGCAGGAGGAACCTATGCGCTCGCTTTAGCCAGCGGCCATTTGCCGCGACCAGGCAGGCGTCACGGTCGCTGTTCAGGAACAGTGCGGCTGCCGACGCTCGATGGTTGCTCCGCGAGTGCTCTCGCCGGCTGCTGCCAGGAGCGATTGCCGCAGCAGAGGCTGCTGTGTGCGTATATGAGACGTGTTGTTCGAGCCTCTTACCTTGCCTGCGTGCTGTTTTGTTGCGCCCCCGGCGCTTTGGCGATTGGATGGTTAGTCTTTCGTTGTGGTTTCAGTTGCCGGGCTGCCCGTATTTTTTCTGGTGCGCTACCCGCGTGGCCCCGACACAAGCCTTTGCCGCTCACGAGCGTGCAACCTCGGCTTTTGGTGGCTACTGGCTTGCCAGGCTGTCGGCCAACGAATCATGTTATTCGTGCTGCCTTGACCGCCGAAAGGGGATTAGGTAGGTTTTGCGCTTGACATCGCTCTCACACCTCCCTCACATGTATTAACGCACGGGGCCGGGAGATAGTCGGACAACTGATTGGGAAGAACTCCACTTCGCGATGGAGGCTTCATCAGCCGGATATCGTGGAAATATGCTCTTTTATGGTCTTGCCGTTGGCCATTCAATCCTCGTCAGGTTGCGCCATGTCTCAGTCGACCGTCAACAACACGTGTTGCTCTCTCCCGCCTCCAGACATGTATCACAACCTACTGGTGACCCGCTTGGGAGGCCTGGTTGCAAGAAATGTCATCCTGTGGGTCCTTCGGCGGTATCACGTGGTTTCTAGCCGAGTCTCGGTTGCTTGGGCTGGAGCTCTTGGCATGGATTGCGCGGTCCGTGTCATGGACGTGGACCGCTCTGCCGACCACACTGGTGCTAACCCTGACTGATATCTGGAGAGATTGTGGTCCTGCGTGAGGGACCTCCCATGGACGCCGTCGCTTTCATGCTCGCGGTTTGTGCCGGTGCGTGCTCGGCTTGCATCTCCCCCTGGAGCATCCGAGGGAGAGATTCTCGGTTTGACCCAAAGCCACAAGGAGAGCGTTGCATCAGCTTCCGTCTGGGGCTTGCCCTGGAGCACCTTCCTTAAACCGGGAGCAGCGCGCCTTAGCCGGACGCTGCAGTTGTTCCCGCAGACTTCGTCCAGGGTGATTTATCCATCACTGACTATGGTGTTTGGCCCGTGGCTTGTGTTTGCACTGTTAGTGGCAAGTCCATGGCCATGGGCCTGATTTGTCGCCGTGGGGGTGACTGGTGTGGTTGTGATTTGGCGGTCATCTTGAGGATCGATCTTTGGTTGTTTGTTGACGCTTTCGTTCTTTGCCTCAACATCATTCTTCGTTGTGTTCCTCAGAACGAGCGTTTTGTGCAATCCATCGGGGCTTGGGGCATGCATCTGTCCAGCGTGGGCTTGCTTGCGCGTTCCTTTTTAACCCACACTCTTCCCTGAAGCCAGCCCGACCGATCTCCTTGCTTGGGAAGAGACTCAAGGTCACGTTGCTCAATCGCTTTCTGCGTTGCGTCTTTCCCGATGTTTTCCGTTTGTCGTCTTGCCTTCCCATGCATTTTTGGGCCGGCGCGCTGGTTTGGCAGTGGTTTCAGACAGTGTTCCTTCGGTCAGAGCTCGCTGAGTTGCAGGAGTTTGGCTCCACCTACAAGCAGTCCTCCAGCCACACGTCTGGCGGGGCACATCAAGCCAGGAGGACTCGGCCGGTAAGTGGGCTTTTAAGAGCGCGGCACACTGCGGCCGACGGTGGCAAGGGCAAGGGGAGACAGTTCTGCGCTGCAACCGCCGTCCTGTTCACCGCGGGCGGCTTCTACGGGCTGGTTCGTGCCGGCGGTTTTATGGTTTTCGGTGGGATGTAGCAGGACCTCCGGGGTAATCTCCCTTGGCCCGTTGCCGGGTTTTTTGGCTGGTTCAGGTAATCTATCAGCATGTGGCCCGGGTAATCGTCCCCCCCTTGCTTCGCTGGACTGCTCGTCTTATCTAGTTGGCGCCCACTCAGCCAAGGCACTCGTCGCGCGGCCAGGGGCAGGTTGGTGTGGCTGCTCCCTCCGTGCCACTATCTACCCCACGACCAGCATGGCGTGGTGTTGTGTGCCTTTGTGTGTCCTGGATTGCACCGAGTTTGGCTTCCTCCTTCAACACCTTGACACTGACTCCACCTCAGCAACCTGACTGGATCTTCGACACCTGGCGCCACCTCACACATGAACCTCTGACAGCCGGTTAACCTTTCACACACCTCCTTCCAGCAATATTCTAATTCCACCTTCCATTGTTGTCGGTATATGGCGCTTTCTTCCCGTCACCTCCACTGGCACTACTTTATCTTGCTGGTTCATTATGTCTTAATAATGTCCTGTTTCTCCGGGTCTTATTAAGAACTTAATTTCTGTGCGTCAATTTACTTCGGACAACAATTGTTCTGTTGAATTTGACCCTGCCGGTTGTTCTGTGAAGGATCTTCATTCCAGGAGAGTGATCACCAGGTACAATAGGCTCCGGACCGTGTTGTACCCTCTTCACTCATCTGGCGCTTTCCTCCCTTCCTGCTGCACACCTTGCGCCTCCACAGGGAAACAGAAGTTCTACCCCTATGGCATCGTCGTCTCGGTCATCTCCTGGATTTGAGAGACTCTGTCCAACTTTCTAGCTTGCAATAAGAAGTTAGAACTTTTGTGTTGTCATGCTTGTCAGCTCGGACGTCATGTTCGTCTTCCTTTTCCCATGTCAAGCATCACATACTTCACATAGTTTTGAACTCATACACTGTGATTATGGACTTCGGCCAATCCTAGTGTATCGGGTTTCAAATATTATTTGATTATTCTCGATGATTACTCACCACTGTGTGGACGTTTCCTTTACGCCTCAAATCTGAACACCTTTTTAACCCTGTCTAATTTCTTTGCTTTTGTCTCTTTCACAAGTTTGGCCGAACTATCAAGGTTTGTCCAATGCGACAATGGGGCGCGAGTTTGTGACAACTCCAGCACCCCCGTGCCTTCTTCCTCACCCACGGCACTCACCTTCGCCATGTCATGTCCTTACACCTCAGCTCAGAATGGCAAGGCTGAGCGAGCCATCCGCTCTCTCAATAATGGTGGTTCGGTCCTTCTCTTCCAAGCTTGTCTCCACCTCGGTATTGGGCTGAGGCCCTGACCACCTCCACTCTTCTCCTCAACATCTTACCAACCAAACGCTGCACTCCGTACACCTCATGAAGCTTTGCTAGGCTCTCGCCTGTGTATGACCATCTGCGCGTCTTTGGTTGTCGATGTTATCGCAACTTGTCCGCCACTGCTGCTCATAAGCTTGCTCCGCGCTCTGCTTCATGTGTCTTCCTTGGCTACTCTGCCCATCATAAAAGATACCGCTGTCTTGACACCAACTCCAACAAGTGTCATCAATCTCCCGCCATGTGATCTTTGATGAGTTCTTTTCCCTTTTGGCCGAGCAGCCTGACACACACCATCCCCCACGGACTTCGAGTTCTTGGACACGGTTTCTAACCCTGTTTCGGTGCCTATCCGGCCCGACACAGTCTTTTCTTCCTGCAGGGTCACCATTGCCGACTCCTCTGCCTGCTGCTTGCGGATTCCCCGCTACCACCTGTCGGCACTAACCATGTGCGGCCGAGTTTGCCAGCAGCCCGCCTCGCCTACACTGCCCCGTGCGGCAGTGTCTCCTGGTGCTCCTGTCTCGACGTCGCCAGCAGCTTCGGCTTCCTCCGCCACAGCCACGTGCGGCTCGCGCCATCACCCCAGGTGTACAGCCGGCGCCCTCGTCCGGCTCCAGACGCTTCTTCCGTTCCCGTCGCCCCTACACCCCTCCCGAAGGGGCGGCTTTGCCATTCCTCCTGTGGTCAATCAGCACTCCATGATCACCAGGGCGAAACATGGTTTTCGGCAACCGCTGTTTTTCACACCGCGCTGCTGTCTCCTGTACCCAAGGACATGACGGGCTGCTCTTGCGACGCACTGACTGGCGAGCTGCCATGCGTGTGAAGCATGCTGGCACTTCTCCAGAACAACACTTGGGATCTTGTGCCGCGCCCTCTAACTGGTGCGAATGTGGTGACTGGCAAATGGATCTTCAAAACACAACTTCAGGCTGATGGTTCGCTGGAGCGCTATAAAGCTCGCTGGGTTCTTCGCGGCTTTACACAACGCCCAGGTGTTGATTTTCAGAACCCTTCAGCCCCGTCGTCAAACCAGCTACCGTGCGACTGGTTTCTTTCTAATTGGCTCTCTCCCGCAACTGGCCTATTCGATAGCTTGATGTCAAGAATATGCCTTTCTTCCATGGCAACCTTGATGAAGACAGTCTACTGTGTTCAACCCTCCGGGTTCGAGGACTTCCAACTCATCCGATTACGTCTGCCGTTTGAACCGGTCCCTCTATGTCTCAAGCAGGCGCCTCGGGCATGGTACAGCCGGTTTGCAGCATATTTGATATCTCTTGGATTCGTGGAAGCCAAGTCTGACACCTCGCTCTTCGTGTTTCGTCGTGGTGCTGAGCTCATCTACCTGCTGACAAAAGATGATATCATCCTCACAGCCTCATCAACCGCGCTCCTTCATCGCACCATCACTGCCTTACAGCAGGAGTTCTCGATGAAGGACCTGGGTGATCTCCATCACTTCCTCGGGATGCAGGTTCAGCGGCGGTCTGATGGTCTTTTTCTCTCGCAGCGTCAGTACATGCAAGAGATACTAGATCGCGCAGGCATGGCTGAGAGTAAGCCTTGCTCTACCCCAGTGGATACCTGTTCCAAGGTTTCAGCGCAGGACGGCGCCCCTGTCAGTGACGCCACAGATTACCGGAGTTTGGCGGGTGCCCTTCAGTATCTCACCTTCACCCGCCGGACATCTCCTACGCCGTCCAGCAGGTCTGTCTTCACATGCACGATCTCGCGGAGCCTCACCTTGCTGCTCTGAAGCGCATCCTACGATATATTCGTGGCACTCTTCACCTGGGGCTGCTTCTGCGACCTTCGGCACAGTTTGATCTGGTTGTCTACTCCGACGCTAACTGGGCTGGCTGTCCAGACACCCGCAAGTCCACCTCGGGCTATGCTGTGTTCCTCGGGGATAGCCTCATCTCCTGGTCCTCCAAACGTCAGAATACTGTGTCCAGGTCCAGCGCCGAAGCGGAGTACCGTGGAGTGGCTCATGCCGTGGCTGAGGCATCCTGGCTGCGCCAACTTTTATGTGAGCTCCACTCTCCACCCAGCAAGGCGACCTTGGTGTATTGTGACAACATCAGCGCTGTCTACATGTCCTCCAATCCGGTTCAGCATCAACGCACCAAACACATCGAGATTGATCTCCACTTTGTTCGGGAGCGTGTTGCCATTGGTGCTGTCCGGGTTCTTCACGTGCCGACGTCCTCCCAATATGCCGACATCTTCACCAAGGGCCTGCCTTCCACAGTCTTCCAAGAATTCCGGTCCAGTCTGAACGTCTGTGCCGACGCTCCGACTACGGGGGGGTGTTAGACAGCTTGCTGAGACTCTTGATCTACTAGATCTTTATGGCTATCTATAGCTTTATAGCTGCATGCTTAGGCTCTTGGACTACTGGTCCATTATGGCTAATTATAGGTTGATTGCCTATATATGTACTCTGCCTCTTGTAATCCATAATTATTCAGTTTTTGCAATACATTTGCTCACAAGTTTCAGCAATTCCTTGCTAGAAACTTACCAGCCAAAGTGCCAAACCACTGATGACCTAAGAAAAAAACTTATCATAGCTGGTATTTGGGACACTGTTCATGGGGGACACCTATTATATAGCAAACTTAATTGGGGTGCATTTCCCAGTAACTGCTCATATTAGAATTGTACTGCACTATTTGTTAGTAGTGCTTTTAGTTGATGCTGATATTATCGAATGCATGCAATCATGCATCCATGAGTGAGACATATCTCCTAGTTGTCTTACCTTGACCAATAGAGGAAAATTTCTTGAATTCATGTTGAACTCTTATCAATTAACAGGCTGGAAATCATGTGAAGGATGATGTATGGCATGCTCTCGTCGTTGTAATAAGCAATGCATCAGAACTTCAAGGATACTCAGTGAGGTCATTATACATGGCTCTACAAGCATTTGTTGATCAGGTTTGGGGAAATTTTATGTTCTTTATGATGCATATTGTTCCGCCTCATCCTACCTGATTTGTGTAACTACACTGTATAGGGAAGTTTAGTAAGAGTGGCTGTTTGGTGCATCGGTGAATATGGTGAAATGCTAGTGAACAATATTGGTATGCTGCAATTGGAGGAGCCTATTACGGTGAGAGAGGAATTCTTGTAGGCTATATTATTTTTAACCTTTTCATCTGGCTTAAAAATGCTTCCAGTGTCCAAGCTGTTGAAACTTTGACATATTTTAAGTTCTACTTTTGTATGACCCACCATTGTTGTTATCATTCTTATTTCTGCTTTTGTTAACTATGTAGTCTAAACTTACAAATTATTATTGCCATTCTTTTTTCTGCAAATCATTTATTTAGCTGTTTATGGTAGATGGCTTTGTACATACTTTGGGCAATTAGTTTAAGATAACTGATCAGTTTAGTTTCCTTGTCCAAAATAGATTTAGATTATGGCTTGTCTACACTTGTAGGACAAACATTCAATTTGGCGGTATTAATTTGTACAGTATGTTTTTGAAACATCATGCCAAAGCACATTAATTTGTTCAGGTAACAGAATCCGATGCCGTGGATGCTGTACAACTCACTCTTAACCGTTACTCTGCTGATGTGACAACTCGAGCTATGTGTCTTGTTGCTCTTTTGAAGCTCTCGTCACGATTTCCATCGATATCAGAGTAATATATCTTTCAACTTGACCGTTATGTTGGTTTCATAACTTCCCTGATGTTTATCAAATCTGCAAAGTAGTAGAGTGGAAACCAATTTTGGCCTAAAAGTGTTGATGTGCCCCTGTGTATGCGCTGCTCATCATTTTAGCTTTTATTTGAAGTACCTTCTTTACAGGCTTATTACTACCTCCGTTCTAAAATATAGCAACTTCTGGACCAGAAGTTGCTATATTTTGGGACGGAGGTAGTACATCTTTTCTCCGACGGAGCTAGTTTTATCTAGGTTGTTCTTATACTGTATTACTGTTTGGTTAAATAATACAATCTTACTGTATTACCAGGAGGATAAAGCAAATAGTTTCCCAGAACAAAGAGAATATTGTGCTTGAACTACAGCAAAGATCAATTGAATTCAGTTCCATCATACAAAGACATCAGTCTATCAGGTGGGTTATAGAACTTTTGGATGCCAAATATTGTTGCACTAAATAAAGGTATTAATGTTAGAGAAATATGGTGAAAGTGCAGGCCCTCTTTGCTTGAGCGTATGCCTGTATTGGATGAAGCTAGTTATCTGGTGAAGAGGGCTAGTACTACACAAGGAACTCTTGCAGCAGATAAGCCTGCCCCAGCAGTCACTCCTGGAGGCCTTAAGCTTCCAAATGGTGTAGCAAAACCTGCCACCAGTCCTTTAGCTGATTTGCTTGACTTAAGTTCGGATGATGTGCCAGCCATTGCCACTGCTTCTACCACTACAGCACCTAATGACTTTCTACAAGACCTTTTAGGTATTGGAGGGGTAAATTCATCAATTGCAGGTATCTATTTCAATATTTTCATTGTCCACTTGGACTTCCCTTGTTACTTTTCTAATCTGGTAACACAAATGAAGCAGCATAGTCCCTTCCTCGCTGCCAACATGTACTGATTCTTTGCTGCATTTGAGATGCATTTGCTAGTGCAGTGGCAAGGGGTGTGTGGTTTCAACCCTGAGGTCCCGTGTTCAATTCTCAACACGCTCACAATTTCTTAGTTATTCGACACCAAGTTTCTCCTTGGTTGTCCAGTGGTGATTTTTTGCTGCATTTTGGGGACACAAGATATCTTTGCCTTAAAATTGATTCTGTTAACATGGTATCGTACTTTAATTTCTGCTCCAAAAATGTGTATGCAACCTCCTTGCCTTCTTTCTGCCATGAGAAGATATCAGTTTGTTCAATACTTACAACCATAATATAGTACACATTTCACATGCTGCAGCAATATCTGAAATCTTTGCACTCCAATCGTTATTTTTTCTGTTATGATTGTATCATCGTTATTTTTTCTGTTATGATTGTTTCATTCTTTTTTCATACTAATTCCTTACTTTAGACTTAAGCATCTTTCTGGTTTATGTTCAGGTGCACCTTCATCTTCAAGCACAGATATTCTTATTGATCTTCTGTCCATCGGATCATCTACATCACAGAATGGCCCACCAGCGGCAGACTTTAGTCCTTCGCAAGGTAAATGTAATTCTAATTAAGCTAGTTATGTATTTCCATATTTTCTTATAGCCATCACTGAATTGTTCAAGATTAATTTACATGATATTAAACCTGTTTCTACTGTACCTGAAGCTACGGATCTGCTCGGTAGTTTGTCGTCAAGTACATCCATTTCTGGTTAGTTTGGTTTAACGCTAGTCGTACCAATCACTTTCTTTATAAACATTGCCAGAATGTCTTAACACTTACGGTGCAGGGATCAAATCTGCTCCTGCAGTACCTCAAGATATGGATCTGCTTGATGGTTTGCCATCTAATACATCTATTTCTGGTTAGTTTGATGATAGATATTTGCAACCAATAACTGAATATAATACTGTCATAACTACTAATAACCTCCTTATTTGAGCAGGAGTTGATAATCACTCATCGATAACGGCGTTCCAGAGTGCAACCTTGAAGATCAACTTCGATTTCAAAAGGCATCCTGGAAAACCACAAGAGACAACCATCCATGCTACTTTTACAAATTTGACATCTACTTCTTATACAGATTTTGTTTTTCAGGCAGCTGTTCCAAAGGTAGCATCAATGGTGTCTTGATCTATCGTCTTCTATGTTTGAGCTGTCCTTAGTTGCATTAGTGTTATGGCATGAAGTTCTCAAATCTCACTTGATGAGAAATTATCATTCTCCGTATAGTTTCAGGCGCAAATCTTCTACCGTGGTACTATGTGGTTGACCATATCTGTAGTTCCTTTTTGGTTCATTTATTATATTGAATATAAGTTCTAACAAAGCTAAAATATTTGCTTGACACTGATGGCAATGTTTCTTGAACTGTCCACATAAATTGCAGTTTATCCAATTGCGACTGGATCCAGCTAGCAGCAACGTTGTTCCAGCAAGTGGCAATGGTTCAGTCACTCAAGGGCTCAGTGTCACCAATAACCAACATGGGCAGGTATGTGCAGACCTACATCCTTCACTTCCGTATAGATGACCTTTTGATACGTGAATTCAATTCTACCAGGGATTTTCAAAACATATGGTTTCCTTTCAAGTATTGGAGGTCTTCAGAATTTAGAATATACGGATTTCCCCTCCTGCTCCCAACCTATTTGCCTGATGCTTATAGCTGATTTCTCTTTGCTATTCTTCTTCTGAGCAGAAACCGCTCGCAATTCGTATCCGGATGTCTTACAAAGTGAATGGTGAGGACAGGCTGGAACAAGGCCAAGTCAGCAATTTTCCTCCCGGGCTATAGTGCTCAGTCAGTGCCATTTTGTTGTTACATTATTTGCATACCTTGTTCTACGCTGTTCTTTCTGTTCATTGTTCACCCTTCGAGGGGGTGGTTGACCAAATAGTTCCCTTTTTTCCGCTCATTCATTCTTACTATATATTGTATGGTAGAAAGGAACAATGTGAAATATTCAAATTCATCTCCAAGACACCCAAAGTATTCATGCCTGGTGTACGTCAGCGACTGAGGGAAATTAATGAAAAGCTAATGAGCAGGGGAAAGGTTTGATTAAGGTTTGATTACTTGGACGATGTCCAGAAGAGCGATTACCTTTTGGTGAGGCATCGGAGTTCTGACTCTGAACCCCCAAGCTGGGCTGCAAATCCCCAACGATCCCGTGCACGTATGAGTTCATCCGCTAAACCAAACGCGCCGTCTCAAGCTGCGGTAGGTGTTCGTCTCTGAATCGTATTCATGACTGTATGAACTTCTAAGTTGTGAGAACGCGATGAGATTCTACGGCTTGTTCATACAGGTCCAGAGCTAGAGATCTGGCCGTGCCCGAAACAAACTGGATAAGGCTATATTGTCCTTGTCGTAGGCTCGTAACGAAAGACACGCCGTTACGTTACGTACGTACCAGTGCGTGCATCGCCGGCAATGGTTGTCGACGAGCAAGGAGCGTGCGCCGCCGACGACGGCGAGGGCGGCGGCTACTGGCTCAGCGGGCTGCCCGACGATGTCCTGCTCGACATACTGGAGAGGGTTGTGATGGCCGGCGACGCCCACACCGCCGCGAGGACCTGCATTCCCATTTTTTAACAAAGGAAAGCATGCATTCCCTATTACACACTATCTATACTCCTTTATACTCCTTTAAAAATAAGTACCGATAATAGTGATAATGATGAGTGATGAATATATCACCACCCACCACCAACTTTCTATTTTTTTATAAAAAAAAATTAATAGTATAAAACTAGAAGACCCACATGTCAACTATCCGTACCAAATCTACTTTTCATAGGAAAAAAAATAGTATAAGACTAAAGAGCTCACATATAAGTAACAAATATATACAGTAATTAAGATATATATACAAAAGATGATGATAATAACCAATTAATAACAACCTGGCCAAAAAAATAACTAGTTAATGATAATTTTCTTTAATTAAAATCCCGTTACAATGCACAAGCAATATGCTAGTATACATAAAATGGAAGCACTACGAGTTCCCAGCAAATATTATACAAGGGTAGATTTAGATAGATACATGTAGTCGCAGCCAGTAGACTAAGCATAAGTATACAAGCCAACCGGTGAAGTTCTGAAAATAAGGCTTGTCTGGTACTGGCAGTCTCAATTCAGAATTTCAGAGTACACCAAACACAGCTTAACGCTACTGAGATCGAACGAGAAGCCGGTTTAGCCTAGTGGTATATAAGGTTATATATAGGTCAGGATAAGGTAGGTCTGATACGGACGAACCTAACTTCCACATACCAAGCACTCGTCCCGGTTGTTCAAGGAACAGACCACCTGTGCCATTTTAGCCTGGACATCCTCTTCCTCTGCATTCTGCTGCTTATCCTGCACATCCAGCGTTTCTCATGGTAAGAATCATGTGGAAACAGCTAAGTGTATCTATATGCATTAGTCCATCAGACAAGGTGCCAAACAGGCTCTCTAATCACCTTGAGGAGAGTAGTGTCCACTGTGAACTTGATTGCATCAGCAGCAGCACGTGTTCTTAGATAATACATCCCAGTTTTCAGACCCTGGCATCAAACGAAAATAACAAGATGGTTTATATACCTATTGTCCAAGACAGTAGCCATGCAAAATTATAAAAGTGAACATTAACTGAAAATAAAATGTTACCTTGGACCAAGCGTGAAAGTGCAGGGAAGTTAGCTTCCCAAAGTTCGGTTGCTCCATGTGAACATTAAGGCTTTGGCTCTGATCGATATAACAACCACGATCAATAGCCATGTCAACAATAGTTTTCTGCTTGATTTCCCAAACCGTTCTGATTCAATGATAGGATACATTTAGACACAAGTGATAGTTGGTATCTTATAAGGCATGATAATTCACAAACCTGTAGATTGCTTTCAGATCATCTGGGATCTCACTGATCCTTTGGACAGAACCTTCCTCATAGACAATCTTGTTTTTCAGAACAGGGGACCAGATACCCATCTCAGTCAAATCATGGAGAAGATGCTTGTTTACTACAACAAACTCACCGCTGCCAAAAGGAAACTAGTCATGTATAAACATAAACGATATTTGAGTGTTTAACACTGCAAGGAGCAGATTTCAAACCTTAAAACTCTCCGACTGTATATGTTTGAGGTGTATGGTTCAAAGCACTCATTATTCCCAAGAATTTGACTAGTAGAAGCAGTAGGCATTGGAGCAACAAGAAGAGAGTTCCTAACTCCAACTTTGGAAATCATCTCCCGTAAACCTGACCAGTTCCATCTATCAGATGGAACTACATTCCACATATCAGGTTGAAGAATGCCCTGCACAGGAAATGCGACGAGTAGACTTAAGACTGTTAGACATAGTATTGGCTACTACAACCCAGATATCAAATAACAAAATGACATTCCAATTCAAAAGCCCAAATTCCTAAGAGTTTCACTATCTTACATAAACTACTTGAGAAAGAATAGCAAATCATATATGCAGCATAAATTTTTTTAGCCTGATTGGCACATGTGCAGCATTAACTGATGGGAATGTTTATGGACATCAGGCACTAACCTTGCTGACAGGGCTTCCAGGATAAGTTTCATAAGGACCTTCTTTTGCAGCAATTTCAGCAGAAGCTTTCAAAGCATGATAATAAATAGTCTCAAAAATATCCTTGTTCAATAGCTGAGCCTAAAAAGATCATTGCATTGCATTTCAGCAAAGTATAAATTGGAATAACCACGTTTTTTTAGGTTGGAAAATTTACCTCTGGTGAATCAAATGGCATGCCAAGTAAAATGAAAGTGTCTGCCAAGCCCTGAACACCAATTCCAATTGGCCTGTGCCTCATGTTTGATCTCTTTGCAGTCTCAACAGGGTAATAATTAGTATCAATTATTTTATTGAGATTCCTTGTGACAATTGAAGTAATCTGCCATAACCAACAAAATATTTCTATATTAGTAGCATTCAGGCTAGTGGGGAAGAGGCATACAGTAAGTAAATATGAACCACAAACCTCAGCTAATTTGTCAAAGTCAAAATATCGGTTTTTTGACCCATTACTACCAACAAGCTTAGCTGGATGGGACTCCATAGGAACACCCTGGACAATTTCTGTCATGAGATATAGAAATTTCAACCTACAACTAATCAAAAATTACACAGCCAGCAGTGCATACCTTTTCCCTTACAAAACGTGGTAAAGCAATCGACGCCAGATTGCACACGGCAGTTTCAGTGGGACTTGTGAACTCGATAATCTCAGTGCACAAGTTGGAAGACTTAATTGTCCCCAGGTTTTGTTGGTTACTTTTTCTATTACAAGAATCCTGCAGACCGGATCTCAGAAAAAAAGCATATGTTGCCACAGAATTGTAGGCAAACTATTGTTCCCTTTATGAATTGCATACCTTATAAAGCATATATGGTGTTCCAGTTTCTATCTGTGCCTTCAAAATATCAAACCAGAGCGCCTGTGCTGAAACAACTTTCTTTGCCTTGCCCTGAAATTGCATTGTTAGGTTACGAAATATTCTTTAGTTATTACTTCAATAAATTGCATACCCAGCACAAATCTTACTTCTCTTTCATATTTCTTGTACAGATTCTGAAACTCAGCTCCCCAGCAATCAGCCAAACCCAGAGCTTCATTGGGACAAAACAGTGACCAATTTTCGTTATTTTGCACTCTTTCCATGAACAGATCCGGAATCCAGAGAGCATAGAAAAGATCTCTTGCACGATTCTCCTCCTGCAAATTGCACATGGTGAGCAAGTGTATTTCTGTGTGATCAGTTTCTACTGTCTATCAGAAAATGCATTCTTTCAACAGCATTTACCTTTCCATGGTTCTTTCTTAAATCAAGGAACTCAAAAATATCAGCATGCCAAGGCTCCAAATATATAGCAAATGCACCTAAATTAATGTTATAAAATCTGTAAGAAATCCTCAACACTGAACATAACTTGGGTTCAGGTCTAACTGTTTACCTTTTCTCTTGCCTCCACCTTGATCAACATAACGTGCAGTATCATTGAAAACACGCAGCATGGGAACAATCCCATTAGATGTTCCATTTGTTCCTCGAATGTAACTCCCAGTGGCTCTAATATTGTGAATTGAGACACCAATTCCACCAGCACATTTGCTTATGGTAGCACATTCTGAGAGAGTATCATAAATTCCCTCAATACTATCATCTTTCATGCAGATGAGGAAGCAGCTACTTAACTGCATAAAACAGGGAGGGATCATAAGGGATCATTTTTAACAATCCAAATTGGACTTCAATGGTAGGAAGCATATTACTTGAGGTCTTGGAGTGCCAGCATTGAAAAGGGTTGGTGAAGCATGAGTAAACCAGCGCTGAGACATCATGTGGTACGTTTTGATAGCAGATTCAATATCATCCTTGTGTATCCCAATAGAAACTCTCATTAGCATATGCTGTGGCCTTTCCACAACCTTTCCACCAACTCTTAACAGATAAGATCTCTCAAGGGTCTTAAAACCAAAATAGTCATAGTCAAAATCTCTGTCATAAATTATCTCACTGTCCAAGCGGGTAGCGTTCTGAAATGGTGCATCATATAGAAATTATTAAGTCACATTGGCACAATACACATACAATATACTAATTATAAAATGAAGCGCCTGAAGAAATATATCGGCACGAGAAATTGAACAACGCAACAAAGCAGCATTGATATAAAAAAAACTCAAGAACTCCAATAAAGACAATAAAGCTAAAAATCAGATCATCAAATATGAATCGCAAACCAAATGAAGGGCAGCATAAGCATCATAACAGATCCAGAAGAACAGAGAAGTAAGCAAAGAGTTGCAGGTATCATGATTCGAAGACATTTTGAGAAATAATATTATAATACTAAACAATTTTGTGAAGCGGCCATTATAACAACTGTTAATTGCAATCCTCACGCCATATTGCAGCAGCACACAGGCTGTAAAAATGTTAAGAAACTTCTAAACTGATTTTGATCAGAAACATAGTTAGCCTGTGCATCTCACCTTCATGATGATCTCATAGACGTCATCAGCAATCAGAGGAGCCATCAGCCCAGATCGCTCATCGTAATGCATGTACATGACCTTTATCCTGCATGAACAGATCGACGTAACCACGTCACAACACGGATCATCAACATTTCTATCCTACATAAGAGAAACGGATCAGATCGTACGTCTCTGAGAAGGACTTCATGGTGTTCTTGTGCAGGTTCGAGATCGCGATCCTCGCCGCGAGCTTCACAGCGTAAAGCAGCGCCACAAGTCAAATTATCGGATCGCCCAGGCCGCTGATTGAAACAACGCGTGGTGAGTACGGATCAGCTGTGGAGGGCCTTACCGAGGCGTAGTCGGGGTGAGAGGCGGTCATGGCGGCGGCGGTCTCGGCGGCGAGCTCGTCGAGCTGGCTGGTGGTGACGCCCTTGTAGACACCGGCGCAGACCTTCTGCGCGACGAGGACGGGGTCGCAGTGCTCCTGGCTGAGCCCATAGCTCAGCTTCTTGAGCCGCGCGGTGATCTTGTCGAAGTGGACCGCCTCCTGCCGGCCGTCGCGCTTCACCACGTACATCCTCGCCACCGGCCGCCTCTTCCGCCTCTCGCGGGCTTTCCCTCGAACACGTCGTGGGCACGATGCCGATCGGCGGTGCAGCGATCGGGTATTGGGGAATTGAGACGATAGGGATTCGAACGGCCTCGAGAGGTTGGCGCTTGCGGTGATGTGATCACTCGGCTTCCCTTCCTTTATATTTGTTTGAAAAGTGTATTCAATGGGAGGGGAGAGGAAGCGGTAGGAGAAGCGCGGGAGTTGAAATTTTTCGCGCGCGTTTTTTGCTTTTTGGGCGTGGAGGGGTTGGTTGGCGGGAGAAAAGAGGGAAGCCGGCCAGGAGCCACATGTCAGATGCTGTGCGGCAATCCTCCAACAATTTCGAATGAATCTTCAATTGGAATTCGAATTGAACTAGAGTACTTCATGTAAAATTTGTACTCTAGTAGTATTTTAGAACAAATTTAAATGTCAAAGATAATACTCCCTTCGTTTTAAATTACTTATCATTCTAGCAAATCCCATACTTATCAAGTAACTATGGCAAATTACATTGCGATCCTCATTAAATACATCGCAGTTGTATTTTTAAAGCAGACATTAACTCTAATTAGTTGAGATGAGTCAATAAGAGCTATATGTGGCTGCATTAATGAATGGTAGGGAAGAAAGTTCACATCTAAAAGTGCTTTGGAATATGAAAATGACAAATATTTTAATAAAAAATTTGAATCCTAAAATGACAAATAATTTGAAACAGAGATAGTACGATTTAATTTGAAACAGAGATAGTACGATTTATGCAGGCCTTTACTACTAAAAGGTTGGTTTCAAGTATAAACAAGGAAAAAAGGTAGTGCTACAGGTTGGCAAAAACACATATTTTATTTGCTTGTATAGCACGGACCGTCCTAAAATATAAGCACTTCATGAAATTATTCACACGGCGGTTTAAGGAGATGGTGAAATTAAATAGAGATGGTTATAATTGATTAGGATGAAAAAGTATATGGAGAAATCAAATAGAAGATGGTGGTGATTGTTTGATATGAAAGAACAGGCATAGAAGTTGATATATTTTTGGGCAATTTAAGCACTAAAAGTTGCTATATTTTAAAACGTAGGGAATAGTTAACAAAATGATACACCAGTAACACCATTACACTTTTCATGGATAATTCGCATCATTAAAAAGGACTCCCAGCCGGTGAGGAACTAAGGACCAAGTTAGATTAGCTTCCCCAAGTGTATTGATACAGGGCAATGATGATTACAAATCTAATTGCTGAACTAATTCTGAAGAGTGGCCCGAAAAGAAATCTGAACGGGTGAACAGCAGGTTAATCGTGATCATACATCTATGATATACACTGTACAGAAGGCATACAGAAAGGAGGGAACACAAAATCTAGTGAACGGAATACAATTCTCAAACATGGGGAGGCCTACAGATTAAGAATTCTGGTTTAAAGATTGAGCTGGTGGCCCTCAAGGAATACCTTGACTTTGCTAAGCTATTGCTTACTGTGATGTACCTGCCAGTCAATGCGGTTGCGGAGTACAGCAACCTGACCACCGTAAGGACAATGGCAGGCAACAACCGTGATGATATGCTGAGCTGCTTGTTGACCGAGTTCATCATGCAATAGGACCAAGGCCACCATTATCTGGGGATCCATGGGTGAGCACAGTGTCCTATCTGCACTGGAATGTTAAGACAAGAAGATGCCAATGCCATTTGCTGTTGATGTTCTATGCCGGTAGGCGGAGATTGCTGGCTGCTCTACAGCTGAACGACAGACACACTCTGGGGCGATCCCACAGGCCACAGTGCTTGAGGCTTGCCACAGATGAGCTTCAAATGCAAACCTTTTATGACTTACTATAAGTTATTCTGCAGCTGTTTTGGCACCGTCTCTCTTGTAGTGTACTAGGTTACATGCTTGTATCCACGACAATCCAAACGCAGTCGATCTCACTGTGCACATAGACTTCATCCTTCAAACATTGCTAAGTTATTTGGGCATCATGGCCACCAGCATACAAGGTTTTTATGCTCTCATATGGTGGCATCTCTCACCTGCCTTGCTCAGGAGATTAAGAGCAAATGGATCACTAATTCTGCATACAAGAAAAGGCTTCCTGTTACACTATCATATTTGAAGCTCCACACATGTTTGCACACAAATTTTGAGCAAAATGGGATAGTTTTTTTTTAGGATTAAACCAAACAAACCAAGATGAAAACTGAAAAAAAGAGAGAAAAAAACTCAAATATTAAGCAATACAAAACAATGAACTAAACTCCTCAGATGTCTCTTCATCTCCACAAAACATGCAGCATCCCAAAGGAGCTGCATTCAGGAATTGGAACGATATATGATGTGAATTCAGTCATCACGGGAGCATCGAACCTAAAGGAAGCAGATTCGGCACAATGCACTCTCCTTTTTTTTTCCTTCGCATAAAAGAACAAATAATCAAGCAATCAAAAAACCCGGTTTGCACTTGTAGAAAGGAATGCAAACAACCGAAGTCAAAAAAAAATCCCCAAATGCAACACGGAAACAGATAGATCGGGGTCGTTAAACCAACGGTTTATGGAGTAGTATTAATCAGTTGAGATATATGAATCGTGCAGCCGCAGACCAAGCAGATCTCATTAGATGAATTCGTGTAAATAATACTAACAAACAGACTAAACTAAGTGATCCGTACGAATACTAGGGTTTATGCGAGTACGAACAATTGAAGATGGAGCGACGCGGCGATACCATCCGAACGTAGGGGTTGTCATCGGAGCAGGAGCAGGAGCAGGAGCAGCGGACGGTGGGTAGATCGGACCTCTCCCGCCCGTCGGCCAGCGCGCCCCGGCAGCAACGGCCAACCGGTGCGCCACCTCGCCCGCCGCCGACGCCACGAAGAGGGAGCCAGGGAGGTGATGTGCAATGGCCGCACGGGCAGGCGAGCGATAGGGGAGAAATACTCCTACAATTACACATGGGCCGAGTAGCTGTTGGGCTTTCCTCTTTTTTGTGTCCTTGGGCTCTCTGCTTCGCTCTGGATAGGCCTATTTTGGACTCGGCATTGGATCGTGCGTTGGGCCTCCAGATGACGGCAACGACACGTAAGCACGGATCAGATGCCACAGTGGCGTAGAAGCCGACTCTGACTGTGCAAGTCTAGCGATGGCAATTATGCCCGTTTGTCTTTATCCACAGGTAAAATTTTTAATAAGGTTGGATTTGTTCTGCGCCTAGTACTCATGATTTTTTTATTAGGTCAAAAACTGTCCTCAATGGGTAAACGGGTATAGGCTGGGTACTAACTACCTATGTCCGCTTCACCTGTTTACCCACTACACTAACTGACATGTGGGTCCTTAGTCAACTAAGTATAAAACAACCAGCTAAGGTTTTCAATTTTTTCTCTTTTCATTTCCCTTTCTTCACAACTGCCGCTCGCTAGCTAGCACGGGGAGGACCAGAGAAGGCGCCTGCCCCAGCCACCACCTGCCCCGGTCAGGGGGCCGCTCGCCTCCGGCCGCCTGCCGTCCGCCGTCCCTGCCCTCCGCCTGCCCCGGCCACCGGCCATCCTGACCCTTTGCCTGCCTATGGGCGTCGTCTGCCTCTGGTCGCTTGCCTCGGCCACCCGCCACCCCGACCTGCCTACTGGGAGCCTACCCTAGCCATTGCTCGTCTGCCGGAGGCCTGCCCCAGCCGACCCCCGCCCTAACCACCACATGTCCCGTCTTCCCCAATCTCCAACAAGGTATATATGGTGGTGAGTAAACGGGCATACCCATGGGCACACGGTGCCCGCGGGCGGCGGGCATGGGCAACCTTCTTTGCCCGTCATGTGGTAACGGGGTATGCCCGTAGGCAAAAAATTTCTCGTGGACACGGGTATGGGTAGGCAATACCCGTACCCGCCATGCCCGATTACCATCTCTATGCAACTGTGTCTTTTTTTTAAAAAAAAATGGATTTGATGCTTCACGGTCGACAAGAGAACTTTTGGTGAAATTTTATATCGTGACACTCTGGTCTCTTTATGACTAGTGTATTGGTGATCTTCGACTCTATTTTTGGTGTCTTCCTCATGAACTCTGATAAACGCGAGTACTTAGGTTTTCGGACTGAGGTGAGGTGTAAGGAGGAAGATAGGGAGGTATGAGGCAAGGAGAGTTCTCTGGCTTAGAGGGAGTCTATGGAGGTTGATATCCGATGATAGGCAGCAGCATGATCTAGTATTCATGTTTAATTCATGTATTTAATATATCTGTTTCCTAAATTAAATATAGTTCTTATTATCATACCACATAATTCTCTACTTAAAAATAGAGTCGTCTTTCTCCTTCCCAATCATCTCACGTCTACATAAAAAACAGACTTCCTAAAAATCCCACCTCACCAAGAAAAACATAGTATCTTGCACAAGGCAGTTTTGAAACATATAAACCATAAGGATAATCGTTGCAAAAATATACACTTTGCAGAGGATAAATATACAAATTATAAGAACAATACAACTAATCGGGATAAATGAGAGAGTGACA
The DNA here is from genome assembly GCA_003991445.1 of Oryza meyeriana var. granulata. Lineage (NCBI taxonomy): Eukaryota > Viridiplantae > Streptophyta > Magnoliopsida > Poales > Poaceae > Oryza > Oryza meyeriana. Next base: position 35,804 of record RYFJ01001313.1, on the reverse strand, counting down.
GGCAAGAAGAGATAACACTGCACACATGAATATATAGTTATGTTGACTTATGGATACAGCGTTCAAGCATTCATTTTATTTTAAAAAAACTATATAGATATTATTTATTTTATTTTTACCATGACTTATTTATTATTAAAGATATTACAAACATAACTAATGTATTTTATATATTTACATTAAATTTTTAAACAAGACAATGATAATTACGAGAAGTCAACAGCGTATGAGTTTAAAAAACGGAGGGACTAAGTATTTAAGTGACGTTAAATAAGATGAAAGTACCCGTCGACATTGTCCATCGGGATTGCCCGGCCCGCCTGGCAGAACGTATCTGTGGCTGGCAACAGTTTCAACAGCCCGTGCAAACGTGTAATCCCGTGCAACTAGCCATACTAGTACTCCTTTCCTTTCGTAATACTACTATATTTATTATTTAAATTTATCTTAAAATATTACTCCCTTCATTTCAATTTACTTGTCATTCCACCATTTAATTTTTTTTTCAAATGATTGTCATTCTCACGTTTCAAAAGATTTTTAGAGATATATTTCCCTTTCTACCTAATCAATACATCCATACTAGTATTAGTACTCATCAAAAAAAATTTAATATTTGCTTTGAAAAGTTAATTAGAATATAATTAACAAAGGTAACAACGTAATTTATCATATCTCCTAGTTTAGTGTAGATTTACTAAAACGACAAATAAATTAAAACGGAGGGAATACTACTTCTCCATCTATCCCCAAACACATTTATCCTTTCATCAATTTTTTTAACTTCCTTCTCGTCTCAATCAATCATTACTACTCTTCAGCTCAACCTTAATTTTTTTAAAAATAGAAAAATCTCATCATTATGGAACAGAGGGAGTACTCTCAAAATATAGCAACCTACTGCTATATTAGAAATATTAGAAAGAGTTTGAAGATGAGAGGAGAGGAAGGAGAAAGGAGATGGCGCAAAACGAGATGAGCCATTAGCGCATGATTAATTGAGTATTAATTATTTTAAACTTTAAAAATAAATTAATATAATTTTTAAAGTAACTTTTATATAGAATTTTTGTTATAAAAAACGCATCATTTAGTAGTTAAAAAGGTGCTCACAAAAAATTAGATTTTTTTTCTCTTCCGATTAATTCGAACGGAGCCTTAGACGCCACCTAGGATTACGATTAGACAGCACTTATAGATCTAAATAAATTCGTAGTCCTTGAGACGAGAGAGTAGTAGCTAACCACTTTTAGTAAGCAGCTGCACCTGGCTGCAGTCCTACTCCTAGCTCCGTGTAGAGGCTGGCGCTACCCAACCGGCACCGGGCCAATGGAGGACGGCGGCGGCTGCGGGAGGGGCAGGACGGAGGCGATCATGCGTGAGCTCGAGAGGCTGCGCGCGGAGCGGGACGAGTTGGACGGCCGCATCCGCCTGCTCGAGTCGCAGCTCCGCGTCGGCGCCTCTCTTCCCCTCGGCGTCTCCGCCGAAGCGGAGACCATGGGCTTGCCCGCCGCCGATATGATCGGCCGCTACAGCCGCCATCACCTCCTCCCTGACTTCGGCCTAGAAGGTATCATTGGTCGTAGCGTCTAGCTTGTGTGACCACTCATTGTATCCGCTTTTCGTGGTTACTGCAGGACAACGGAAGCTCTCCCAGTCATCGATCCTGGTGGTCGGAGCCGGAGGTTTGGGCTCGCCGGTGGCAATGTATCTGGCTGCCTGTGGCGTTGGTAAAAACAATTCCCCTTTTATCATCACCCCCAACACTGCAATTTCTCCTTTTAGTTTGATTTGGGAATCAATGACTGCAATCCCTTTTCTTTTACAACAAAAGCTGTTCATCAGGTATCGATTACCATACTGGTTCATTCGGAAAGAAGGTCTCTTCTCCTGAGCAACAACTGTTTTTACTCCGCTTGAGATGATGCATTTAGTGATTAACCCGTCCATGGGATTCATTTACGATTTGGTATATTTTGTTAGGTTGCTTAGGTATAGTTGACGGCAAACAAGTTGAATTTGACAACCTGCATCGTCAGGTACCCGTACTTTGGTTGACTTTTCTGTCTTTTCTTGTATTTTCTTCTAACTGCGATGTTATTCAAGCTGTATTTATAATGTTCAGACTTCCTGGGGTGTATTTCTGACTTGCTATAACGCTGTGCGGCATCAAATATTGATGACCGGAGGAAGTGTATATATCCTAGCAATTTCAATATACTCAAACCAAGTCAGGGGCTTGTTTGACCGATATCATTATAAACTTAACTAACAAGCTGAATGCCACTTTAACAGGTTATTTAGCTTGACTCACTACCTAGTATATAGCCTAACAATTTCATTACATTCAGACCAATTCAGGGGTTTGTTTGACCGAGGTGCATCATTGTTAACTTAGTTAACTATGCTGAATGTCACTTTCATAGGCTATTTAACTTGCAAGTTTTTTTTTCGGTTCTTTCACATGGAAATAACTTATTGACTAGTTAAGTCTTTTATTATTTTCATAGACTCGTTACTTGTAAAACATCTGAGAGAGCTACATAGCTTTTTACAGATAATACACATAGAAGCATATGTTGGACAACCAAAGGTGAAGGCTGCTGCTGCTGCTTGCCGTGTGTAAGATATTGCCATTTAGGCAGATAGTCTATCATAATCTGTGAAAGCAATCTCATTTATGTGTGCCTACAAAGTGATGCCAAATAATTCTAGACATGTTGTCACGGAATCAGGATTAACTCCTCTGTCAAGGTGCTTGATTATCATATCACTTTGAATCCGAGCAATGCTTTGGATATTGTGCGACAGTATCCTTGAAACGCAAAAGGAAATATTAATTCATGTAATTTTGTTTATTCTTATTCCTGTTTTCAACACTATTGAAATATCACAGATATGACGTAGTAGTTGACGCAACAGACAACCTTTCTAGTCGGTACATGATCAGTGATTGTTGTGTCCTGATGAACAAGGTATGAAGTTCAGCTTAGTTCTTCATCGTCTCTATTTGCCGTAGTACATATAAGTTGAAATTACACCCACTGGGCAAGTTTGTACCTTCTGGTTTCAAATTTTGGTTGCTAAACAACTGACCATTATCTTCTGTCAGTTCTGCTCAACATACTTTTTCATTGATCAAGTGCTGATTCAGACATTTACCTCTTTCAGCCTCTTATATCTGGTGCAGCAGTAGGTTTAGAAGGACAGGTATTGCTGTTTGTAGCAGCACGATGACCTTGAACTATCTGTTCATTTTAGTGACACTTATCAGAACTTTTTCCAACAGCTGACTGTTTATCATCACAATGGAAGTCCATGCTACCGGTGTCTTGATCCAAACCTGCCATCATCGGCAGCATTGCAGGGTTGTTCTGATAATGGTATTCTTGGAATACGTAAGTAATTAACTTCTGTACGTATCAAGAAACACCCTATGAAAAGGCATGTGGATCATCTTAGAATTCACTCCACCGTCCAAACACTACCTAAATATACAACCTTCTACACTTGTATTCTTATCCACAGCTAATATATCATTTTTTTATGTTTGGATATAGATTACACGTTTCATCTCTTTCAGGTAACACACCTATCACAATTCACAGATAATACTTAACGATTTCCTAATATTTTCTCCTGAAATTGGTGGAAACTTAAATTGCGAGCCAAAGGATTACAACATTTGAGTTAGTGGATGCATCAGTGTTTCTGTTCTGTATAGGGCCCATTTGTCACTGAAAGTTGCTTTGAACATCCCAGCGTCCTGATATTTCCTGATGATGGCAATGAAATCCTTATATTATACTCTTGTGGGTTGCATTATGAGGAATTATTACTGCATCTCAATATCTGCTTGTACCGAGATGAAGGAAAGTTCCAGCTACAATAACTGAATAAGTATAGGAATTCCATGATGCATGACATTGTTTGTTTGTGCACATGTAAATGTACTTCTTATAGCTCAGATTTTACTCCGTTTTGGACATCCATTCCACATTTTCTACATGAATGACCAATTGTCTACATGTTGTTTGTTAGTTCCAGGAGTAATCGGCTGCCTACAAGCATTAGAGGCCATAAAGGTTGCAACTGCTGTTGGTGAACCTCTGTGTGGAAGAATGCTACTCTTTGATGCACTGTCGTCATATGTTAGGATCGTAAGCCACTTCACTATGATCATCAATTCAAGTTGCTAAACAGCAATCATCAGAGAGTCCCTCTGTTTCAGTATCCATAAAAGGCCATAAATAGCTGTACAAACTCCTGCAGGTCAAGGTTTATGGCAGTTCACCAACTTGCAAGGTCTGTGGAGAAAATCCCGTTTTCACCAAAGACGACTTCGTGAAATTTGATTACGAGAGCTTCACACAATCTCCAATGTCTAGAAAGGTAAAGTTCAGTTTTTTCTTGGGTTCTTGAATGGTATCACCCGGATGCTTGATCATGGTAGAACTCCCAGTTATTTATGTTGAACTGATATGATGCAGTCGACGACGCCAAGGCTGAACCTTCTCCCGGAGAACGCCCGGGTGAGCTGCAGAGATTACAAGAGGGTGGTCGACAGCGGCAGGCCACACCTGCTGGTGGACGTGCGGCCGTCGCACCATTTCCGGATTGCCTCCATGGCTCACTCCATCAACATCCCGCTCTTGCTGCTGGAGGAGAAGCTGCCGCTGCTGCGGGACACGGCAAGGGAAGTGGCGGAGTCGACGTCGACGAGGGAGAACAGCAGGCAGCACTGCCCTCTGTACGTCATCTGCCGGCGAGGCAATGACTCCCAGGTCGCCGTGCAGATCCTCCGCGAGAATGGGTTCCTCTATGCCAGCGACGTCGCCGGTGGTTTTGAGTCCTGGGCCAGGGAAGTCGACCCCAGCTTCCCTCTCTACTAAGCCAAATGCTTACATAGCTACGTACTCCAGTTGATAATTGCAAGTAACTTGTATAACTTGTAGAGGAAAACATATGTAGTTGTCGTGAAGGGCTCAAACACGAACCCGGTGTCTAATGGGAGAGGATGCAAATGTATTATAGTATCTAAAAGAAATGAAGTCTGATTGATAAGATGATTGTATTTAGGTCCGTGCGTAAGTGATGATGAATAATGGATAGAAACTGTGTTTTAGCGAAATCGTAATATTTAGGAGCTTGTAAAATATGCCCCGTAAGGCAAAAATAACAGGACCTATAACATGAGAGATTCAAATGAATCAGATATTTACAAGGTAGTAATTTTTTATTCTTGGAGTTCAAGTTCCAGTGGAAATGAATATAAGATGATCATATTTACTCTCTCCGTAAAAAAAAAAAGATTCCTAGAATCCAATGCAAAATTAATAGGTAGAAAAAAAAAACCAATAAAAAGTAGTATTTATGTGTGAGTACGTAAGGGATGTTGAAGGAATAAAATTTCTCGATTTACAGACTAAGGGTAGGTAAGAGAATAAAAGTTAATTTATTTTAGAATAAAATTTAAAATGTACAAATTAGTTCTTTTTGGGACTGACGGAGTAGGAATTAGGACCACATTTACTCCAATTAGGATGGTTCAGTTCATGCTATGGACGTGTATCATTTCTTTATTTGGCCACAACAAAAGCCCACAAGCATAGAACGGACGATCCATGGCTGCTGCCACACTGACAGCCAGGGCCCACTCTATTCGCATATCGTCCCCTCTTCGCATCCCAAACTGCAGCTTTGTCTTCCCCAGAGCCCCAAACGACGCGGACCGTATAAAACTCGGCCCCGACGCCGAGCACGCGCGCTCGCGCTAGAAGCTTCTAGAAGCCGCAGCTGCTGCGCTGGCTAATGGCGCTCGCGCCCTCCACGCTCCCATTTGCGCCCTCCACTCCTTCTCCGTCCTCCCGCGCCGCCGCAGCGGCTTTCTCTCCTCGTGGGGTCCACTTCGCCGCCGCCGCAGCGAGGAGCGGCATCCCGCTCGCGTGCGCCGCGCCGAGGCACCGAGGGAGGCCTCCTCCGAGGAGGCGCCGCGGAGGGGGCCTGGTGGTGTGGGCGTCGGCCGACTACTACGCGACGCTCGGCGTGCCGCGCTCCGCGAGCAACAAGGACATCAAGGCCGCCTACCGGAAGCTTGCCCGCCAGGTGCTCGACGCTTGTCCCCTCCCACACCAAGCTTCAATTTTACTCGTCTGGTAGGAGTATTTGTAGTTTTTGTATTGCTTTCTAGACGATGTCGTACGGTTGGGAGTACACAATCGCCAATATTGGAATTCGTTGGATACTTGGATCACACAAAATGACATTATCTTGTTTTTGATGCTGTATGCACTAGTTGCCGTATTAGATCAGCTCTGTGCACATCTTAGAAGGCCTCGTTTTGTTCGCTATTGATGTTTTTTGTTTGGATAAGTATGACATTTAGCAATAACCTTTTGTGATATTATCAAATGACAGTGGCGTAGCCAGGATTTCAGGCTAGGGTGGTCCAACTTAACCTAAATTTTTTGAACACTATAAATGCTATGCCAACATGCTACCAAACACAATATGATCAAATCAAACAGGTCTTACGAACATCTTAAAATAAACAAGTCTGAAATTTGCATAATATAGCTTCCACATTCGCAATAATTGAAGAAGAATACGATACTACTTCTTCTTGTCAGGCCTGCGCCTTCTAATGGCCATGAAAGTGTTGATTATATCATCTTCATTCACTTGTAAGAAAATATCTCGCTCAATGAAAGCGACTAGACGATCATCCAAGAGACTATCACCCATCCTATTTCTCAACTTAATCTTGACAAAGGTCATTGCAGAAAATACTCTTTCAACACTTGCTGTCGCCACCGGTCATAGCAATACCAATTTGAGAAGGAAGTACACCCAATGATAAACTTTAGCCCTCTTTGTTTCAACATGTTTAACTGAGAGCTCAACATGATTGTTTAGGCCTTTGGACTTTTCATCTTTTCTCATGTCATCAATATATGTGTCAAGTTGCAAGTCAAGTTTTAGCAAGTCAGAGCTTGAAATATCATTGGGATAAAACTCAGCAAGTCTATGTACCTTGTTTGCATCAAAAGAAGCAAATGAATCAGCTGGACTCAAGGCAGCCATACAAGAAAGCAACTCCATATTTACCTCATCAAACCGACTGTCAAGCTCTTGACTAATTTGATCAATGACTCCAATAAATACTTCTCTTCTAAAGTGATCATCAGTTGTTTGGTTTCGAGCAAACCGTGCTGATCTTCCATAAGGCACATAGTTATGTAACATTGTAGGAACTTGGATGCCATGTTTGTTGCAAAACAAAGTGACCCTTTGAAGGAATGAAACCCAGCCATCAGACCTCAATTGTTGCATTCTACTCTTCACCAAACGAACAAGTGACATTGCATTGAGAATATCCTAGTCTTTTCTTTGCAAACACTCGGACAAATCATTTGTATATCCAAGAATCACAAGCATCAAATGAGCATTGAAAATAAAGTCAAATGACTCAAGCACTCCAACCATAGTATGTATCTCTGGCCATTCACTCTTTTGTGAAGTATCTTCTCCAAGAGCCATGAGTACATCACGAATTGTGGGATACATAGCAATCGTGTTGACAACAGCTTTATGATGAGAACCCCAGCAAGTGTCAACGGGCCTAGGCAGCCCCATCTCTTGATTTAACCCACTTCCAGTTTCTAATACACCACATTCAAGTGCTTTCATGACATTATCAAATTGGTGATGTCGAAGCAAGCCATGACGCTTACAAGAACTCCAACAATATTCAACAAGAGAGACACTTGATCAAAAAACCCCACACAATCATCATTTCCCTTTGCAACAACAAGAAGAACTAGTTGGAGTTGATGCGCATAGTGGATATAATAAGCAAAAGGTGACTCTTTCATGATCAAAGTTTTCAGTCCTTTAATCTCTCCTTCATGTTGCTAGCCCCATCATAGCCTTGACCACGGATTTGAGTAATAGTCAAACCATGACTAACAAGTAAAGATTGAATTGCTTCCTTAAGTGATTAAGAAGTAGTGTCATCTACATGAACAACTCCAAGAAAGAACTAACACAGCGTTCCCAATCTATTAACATAACGCAAGCAAAGGGCTAGTTGTTCTTTATGAGAGACATCACTAGACTCATTAGCTAGAATTGTATAGTATTCTTCACCAATTTCTTGAATGATTTTCTTTCTAGTTTCTATGGCACAACATTGAATAATTTCCTTTTGTATGTCTGGGCTAGTCAATGTGCAATTACCTGGAGCATTCTTCGAAACAAACTTATCCACCTCTTCATTATTTGCTGCAAGCCATTTCAAAAGTTCAATGAAGTTCCCTCTGTTGTTAGACTCTTCACTCTCATCATGTCCATGGAATGTCAATCCTTGCTGTAAAAGAAACTTCAAATATCTAAGTGAATAAGTCAATCTAATCTTGTAGAGACGTCGCTCCTCATTATCCACCTCACAATTTGATCATCAATTGCTCCACGGGGATTCACAAATAAGGTGAATTTTTCTTGAGCCACATTGTGAGCACTTATAACACCACCCAGATGTAAACCAAGTGCATCATATCTATTCCAATTTCTCCAACCACCTTCAATAAATGCAGATTTCTTACTCTTTTCCTTTGCGAACAAGTAGCACACAAAGCAAAATGCTGCTTCCTTTTTGATACTATATTCAAGCCAAGGATATTTATAAAATCAAATAGGACTGAATTGCCTATCTCTATTTCTGATTTTTCTACTTTCAAAATCATGTGCATAAGGTTGGAAAGGACCTTTAAGAATATATGCCTTTTGAATTGCATCTTGATCATTGACATGATAACTTGAAATGGGCTGCCTTTCCCCTGGATCATGTGGAAGCCGACTAATATCATAAACCAGCGCTGGCATTGGAGTCAGTTTCTTTATGTGCAACCAGAGGTGGACGACATGGCATTGGAGTCACATTTTCTTCAATCACTCTCGCTTCATCGGGTGCACCTTCTTGTTCTTCAACAGGCTCTTCTGCCACAGCTGCATCCACAGAAGGAGATGGAGAAGAAGCAGAAGCCCTCTTCTTTGCGGCATATTTCTGCAAAAGAGATGCAATATCTCCAGTCCTCTTCATGTTTCAACAAATCTACAAGTATTATGCAATGTTTCAATTTACCGTCCCAATGCCAATCTGAAATCCTAAAATCGAGCTGAAAGTCTGAAATTGAACCTAAATCAATTCTTCATACTTCCCAGTCCAATTCTTGTGGTGCCGGCGTGCTGCATAGGGGCGTCGTCCGTTGTGGCTTGCCGGCTCCCATAGTCCCCGCCACGGTGCCGTGCTGATCACCGGCAAGGCCTAGCCGCCTACCAAAGCACCTAGGGTTAGGGGCTTAGGGAGATCGGAGAGGCGGAGACCGATGGAAGTGAGCGATGGCCGAAGGGGGGACGAGACATACCTGTCGGTGCCGGCTGCTGGTCCTGCTCGCCGGCCGCTGCTGCCATCGGTGGCTCGTCGCAGTTGCTCCTAGCGGCAAGTCGTGCGCGGTGGGGGGAAGGGAACGAAACGCCATGGGTGATGCGGAAGGCGGAACAACGAAGGGCACCTGACAATGTTTTTTTTGATTGCAAAAACGAAGTGGTGGAAATTGAAAGGAGAGTCGGCAGAGGTTTTTAAGAAAAGGGTTATCGAAGAGGGCCCTTGGGATGGAGAAGACGACGCAAACAACATGTGGAAGAAGATGGCAACATGCATCCGGGAGGTGGCTTCAGAGGTGGTTGGAGTGACTAAAGGGAGTGGATGCGAACCTAGAGATACTTGGTGGTGGAATGAGGGCGTCCAAAAGGCTATTAAGGAGAAGAAAGAATGCTATAGGCGTTTATACCATGATAGGAGTGCGGACAATATAGAGAAGTATAAGATGGCAAAGAAGGCAGCAAAGCATGCTGTGAGTGAGGCAAAAGGGCGGGCTTACGAAGGTCTATACCAACGATTGGGTACAAAGGAAGGAGAGAAGGACATCTATAGGATGGCTAGGGTTCGCGAAAGGAAGACGAGGGACCTCAACCAAGTTAAGTGCATTAGGGACGAGAGGGAGCAGCTTTTGGTAAAGGAGGATGAGATCAAACACAGATGGCAAGAGTATTTTGACAAGTTGTTCAATGGTGAGAACGGGAACACAACCGTTCAGTTAGATGACTCTTTTGATGACACCAATAGGCGCTTTGTGCGGAGGATCCAAGAATCAGAAGTCAGAGAGGCGTTGAAAAGGATGAAAGGGGGTAAGGCAATGGGTCCTGATGGTATCCCAATCGAGGTGTGGAGATACCTAGGGGATATAGCTATAGTATGGCTAACCGAGTTGTTCAACAACATTTTTCGGTCAAACAGGATGCCTGATGATTGGAGGAGGAGTATATTGGTACCGATCTATAAGAATAAGGGAGACATTCAAAGTTGCACTAATTATCGAGGAATTAAGTTGATGAGCCATACGATGAAGCTATGGGAGCGAGTAATCGAGCATCGCCTAAGAGGAGTGACGCGGGTCTCTATGAACCAATTTGGTTTCATGCCCGGAAGGTCAACCATAGAAGCAATTTTCTTAGTAAGACAAGTTATGGAGCGGTATAGGGAGCAGAAGAAGGACCTACACATGATTTTTATTGACTTGGAGAAGGCCTACGATAAGATACCAAGGAATGTTATGTGGTGGGCATTGGACAAACATAAAGTTCCAACAAAGTACGTTTCCCTCATTAAGGACATGTACAACAATGTTGTGACTAGTGTTCGAACAAGTGATGGTGACACATGTGACTTCCCGATCAAAATAGGACTACATCAAGGGTCAGCTTTGAGCCCCTATCTATTTGCCTTGGTGATGGATGAGGTCACAAGGGACATACAAGGGGATGTCCCTTGGTGTATGCTTTTCGCGGACGATGTAGTGTTAATTGATGAAAGCCGAGCGGGAGTAAATAGGAAACTAGAGTTGTGGCGGCAGACTCTAGAGTCCAAAGGTTTTAGGCTCAGCAGAACTAAAACCGAATATATGGCATGTGACTTCGGCACTGCTAGACATGAGGAGAGGGGTGTTAGTTTGGATGGTCAAATAGTGCCCAAGAAGGATACCTTTCGATATTTGGGATCAATGCTACAGAGAGATGGGGATATCGATGAAGATGTTAGCCATAGAATCAAAGCGGGGTGGATGAAGTGGCGTCAATCATCGGGTATTCTCTGTGACAAGAGGGTACCACAGAAGCTAAAAGGCAAGTTCTATAGAACAGCAATTAGACCGGCAATGTTGTATGGTGCAGAATGTTGGCCTACAAAAAGACGGCATGTTCAGCAGTTAAGTGTTGCGGAAATGCGTATGCTGCGTTGGATTTGTGGTCATACAAGAATGGATCGAGTCCGGAACGATGATATACGTGATAGGCTAGGGGTAGCACCAATTGAAGAGAAGCTTGTCCAACACCGGTTGAGATGGTTTGGACATGTCCAGCGGAGACCTCCAGAGGCACCAGTGCATAGTGGAATCCTAAGGCGCGACAGTGATATTAGGAGAGGCAGGGGAAGGCCAAAATTGACATGGGAGGAGGCAATAAAAAGGGACTTGAAAGGATGGAATATACCCAAAGATTTATCTTTGAATAGGTGTGTTTGGAAAGCAGCCATTTATGTGCCTGAACCTTGATCTGCAGCTTCTATTGGGTTTCAACTCTAGCCTACCCCAACTTGCTTGGGATTGACAGGCTTTGTTGTTGTTGTTGTTGTTGTTGCATTGGAAGAGGGGTAATGGGCCTTGGGCCAGATTGCTAGGGTGGTCCGTGGCCCACTTGGACCACCTTGTAGCTCCGCCACTGTCAAATGATGCCCTCATCATAGTGTTCCATTTCTCCTTTTAGGCTTAGTAGTCCTTTTTCACTGGTTTCAGCAATGTTGACTCAGAAACCTTCAACTCTGAAAATCCCAATTCCATCCTTAGTGGATGAGTGGCATGAATGTACCATGCAGGAGCCACCAACATTGCTGCCAGCTGCTGCGACACTGGTTTCTGGGATTCTGGACCATTGCACTATGTTGCGCTGCTATTTAGGACAAAGCCTAGATATATGATCCGAAATCCTTGCATTCAATCTTGTGATTTTGCTAGTTTGTAACCATCAAAACATATATTATCAGGGTTTGGAGCAGAAACGGGCAAAATGGAATTATACACTTGCAAAAGAAGCAGGACCTCTGAAGGTTCCTTTGTTTTTGTCACCTGCTTTGGGCCGAACAATGGAATTGGCATAACCTTAGAAGCCTACATACAAAAGCATGCTTTTCAACGTAGGAGAGGGTTTTATTTGGTTTTAAATACCCTTCAGACCAAGTTCCCAAGGGTTTACTGAGCTGATTTTCATGGTTGCTCAGTTTACTATGGGATTTATGCACTTTACCAAGTGGCATGCTTTTAGTCTATCATCAGGTTGCTAAGATTCACACAACATGTATGCTTCTATTTTTAATGGAAAAGATTTAATGATAACATCTTCATTTTTGTTTTTAGTACCATCCTGATGTCAATAAGGAACCTGGAGCAACTGATAAGTTCAAAGAGATAAGCACTGCATACGAGGTATCCGATTCAGCATAATTTGTTAATTCATCTGTTTGTCTGCTGTTTTGCCTGTATTGAGTATTGCTGATATGTTAGACTTTTAATATTGACGTGTGGATTTTTTTTCACTGTAATAGTTTATAATATCATTGCTTCTGGTTTCTCTGTTTTGTGTTTCATTTCCTGTTTTATAAATGCTTAATCTCATTGTCATCAGGTGCTATCAGATGAAAAAAAGAGGGCGCTTTATGATCAATACGGTGAAGCTGGGGTTAAGAGTGCGGTTGGAGGTTCTGCTGGAGCTTACACAGTATGACAGTTGCTTTTCAACTATTTATTTTATCAGCATTTACAAGGCAATATATTGAGTACATTATATCATTTTATGTGTATTAACTCAAATTCTTTGGCTGATAAGGATACTATATCTTACTTATTATTTTTTTCTTATCCTTTTCGGTCATAGATGGCTTCAGTTCTTTACCTGTTATTTTCTATATGCAGAGTAATCCTTTTGATCTATTCGAGACATTCTTTGGAGCAAGCATGGGTGGCTTTTCTGGTATGGACCAGGGCACATTTAGGACACGCAGGAGGAACACTGCCGTTCAGGGTGAAGACATCAGGTTTTGTTACCAGAGATTTGAAATTAAATGATATTGATGTTCATGGTCAATGTGTTTATCTAGTTAAAAAGATGTGCTAAAGCTGTTTAAATAGCATATGAAAAATAGCAGCACTAATAGTACAAACTTTAAAGCTGATTATATATATGCCTTGGAGATCTAGCATTATTTGTAATTTTGCATACATTTCAATCTAGTTTAAAATATGAGGTACTTCATACGACTTTAATGCTATTTTCCATCTTTCCCGTCGTTTATCTTCACTCTCTTTCTAGTATTTATGAGTGAGCACCCACACCAGCTATTCCCTTCTTAACACCCACATTAGCTATTCCCACCTTGTTCCAAACTCATGGAACTAGGATATCATGGTTGATTGCCACTACCATTATCTTGGTCTTATAACTCCCTTTTTGCCCATGATTTGTCAAAAAAATACAGCTTGCAGAAATAGCATGCTTGGGCAACAATGTATATTGCCATGATATCATAGTGTTGATTCGTTCTCTGTGGCAAATGTTTTTTTTGTCCCGATTTGTGTTTTGCCTTTTCACAAACACTACTAATATCTAAGTTCAAACATTTCTGACATTGGTAATTTTTTTTGTTCTTGTGATCTAGAAATTTTTCTGCAAACAAACCATGGATAGTACACCAGCAGATTCTTCTACAAAATTGTTCTGCAGCTAAAATTTTCTATCATTTTGTGATAAAACCAGTGTACTTTATAGACTGACATAAACTTATACCATCAGATATGATGTGATTCTGGGGTTCTCAGAGGCAATATTTGGAACAGAAAAGGATATTATATTATCTCATTTGGAGACATGCGATGCATGTGCTGGTTCTGGATCAAAGGTTGGGTCGAAAATGAGAATATGCTCCACATGTGGTGGTCGAGGGCAAGTAATGCGAACTGAGCAGACACCATTTGGCCTGTTCTCCCAGGTAATAATAGAACATACCTGTTTAAAACCATTACATTCATAATGTTATTCCAGTGCTTTACCGTGAAAACATAATGTGACAGCTTTTGTGCACAACAATGAGTAGCTTGTGAAATGGCTTATTGGCAGGTGCCAAATGTGAAAATAAACATTGAACAACACAGTAGAAGATCAGAATCAATAAATTATAAACAATATCTCATGGAAATAAAAAATTATTTGCAAGATATACTACGATGTGAACAGTTTTTTGTTAGACAAATATAATGGTGTAAAATATCCATAAGTTGCAAACATTTTAGAGCAATGAGAAGGGAAAGGGGGTTAAAGCATCCTATCTTCATCATTGCCTAGCACAAATATGAGCTGTATTAACTCCTTGCTTGTTTTCACTTTTCACAGTACTGTTTCTTTTCATTATTAATCTAAAATTGATAAATTAAAGCAAATCAAAACAACTGAAGAAGACAATATTTACTAATTTTGCTATCATTAAAAAGATATAGATAACCAAAACACGTTTTCAGTCTTTGTTTGATAAGAGATGACACGATGTACTATTATGTTGATATGCCATTTTCCTCACTTGTGTGGACTGAGCTAGCAATAGCATAGCAGCATAGATAGTCTTTGCTTTTTACAAGATTGTTAAAGACTTGAAGCCCAAGATTTTGGTCAGTACAATAACTGAAATATAAATTATTTATAGCTTTAGGGTGGTCCGTGTATCTAATTATCTATGCAATGGTTTTAGTTTCATTTGATACTTATTGCATTTGTGATTAACTTCTAAATTTTCTTACTTTGTAGGTTTCAATTTGCCCCACTTGTGCAGGAGAGGGTGAAGTCATTTCGGAGTACTGCAAGAAATGTGCAGGAGAGGGGCGTGTTCGTGTTAGAAAGGAGATCAAAGTAAAAATTCCTCCAGGCGTTAGCAAAGGTAGTACTCTTCGTGTACGTGGTGAAGGTGATGCGGGACCAAAAGGGTGAGTGATTCGTTTGTCGGAGTGTAGTACTTAGCTTGTCTATACTTCATACTTGAATATGTTAAGACACTCACAACTGAACATTGTGGATATTTGGTCCTAGAAGCAAATGAATGGATCATCTGCATCCTCATACTGTTTTCTGGTGCTTTAGTTTCTGCATGCACATGCACTCTTTCTTTTGCATTCATCCTCTTTATCTTATTTTTACTACATCGCCCTCCTCAGTCTGCCTTTTATATGCTTTTTATGCATGCATGCATGCCCAAATAATCCATGTCTAGATGCTATTAAAAAATGCCTAAATCCTTTTTACATTTGGAAAGCAGAGGACCTCCTGGAGATCTTTTTGTTTGCCTTGATATAGAGGAGCCAGCGGATATTAAAAGGGATGGTATCAACTTGTATTCAACTGTATCAATAAGCTACATTGATGCTATTTTGGGCACTCTTAAAAAGGTAAAATCTTTCTAGTTATGATTCAGTTGTGATATTTAGTTTGGTTAAAGTCCATTGCCTTTCTTCATTAATGAGAGTACAACTAATAGGAAATGAATGCCTGGACCTTTTCACTTTTTTAATAGCGGAGAATACTACTCCCTCCGTCCCAAAATGTAGCTATTTCTAGTGTTCAAATTTTGTTTCATAATGTAGCTATTTCTCTCCCTACCCCCTCATCTCACCAATCACAATCATCCCCATTTAATTTCTCCACCTACTACTCTTCTCAACCAATCACAACCTGCCCCTATTTAATTACACCTGCTTCCTTAATACCTGCGCCCCCCCAACTCTAGAAATGCTTAAATTTTGGAACAGAGGGAGTAACATGCAAAAACTGAGTTTTGTGTTCTGACCACATTGGATGTGTACAAGATGTTTGGTTCACGTTGTTGATTGACTCTATTGGTCTGCCTTAGCATTTGTTATGTACTCAGTTTTCTTGTGATAAAAAACACCTACCTGTATGCACAATGATTAGCAAACCAAGCAGACAGTATTTTAACTCATATTCCAAAAGGTACACCAACTTGATCTTAATCTCAGTGCTACTGTTTTTACTTTTTTTTTTGTTAAGATAAATTTGATTACACAGGAATCAGATCATTTTGTTGATAGGACCTAAAGGATGTTATGTGCCTGACTTTTAATTGAGGCCACCATTTCATTGGAATTAAATTTATATCAGCTTATTGTTAGTCATGTTGGCTCAGACTAATTAACCAATGCTGCAGCTATGCTATCCTAGGTCCGACCAAATATGTTTTGCTCAGACTGTTTTGGAGTTTTGAACCTTTTCTAACAACCAGGACAGTTCAGACCAAAGTTAATTATTGATAGATGCTTATTTCAGATTTGAGAAAAAAAAAATGTCCTTGTATTAATTCTTGTGGTCCATAGGCTACTGGCATTTTAGTCTTGTGCTCATATTCTTCTTCCAAGCAGGTCAGAACTGTTGATGGAACTAGCGAACTTAGAATACCTCCAGGTACCCAACCTGGTGATGTAGTGGTTCTAGCGAAGCAAGGTGTTCCATCATTGAATAAGCCATCTATTCGTGGTGACCATCTATTCACTATTAAGGTCACTATACCCAAACGTATAAGGTTATATGCTTCCTGACGTGAACCTACTTTTGAATACATACTGTTGCTCTAAATCTACATAATCCTGAGCCCATATCTCCGTGAATTTGTGTTCTTTCCAGCGGACGAGAAAAGGAGCTACTTGAGGAACTTGCATCTTTGAGCAATGGTGGTTTTGCTCGTGCACCTGTGAAGCCAAAACGTAAGCATGCATATTGTATGCATAGATATATCTTTCCACACTCCCCCTCTTTTGAGCAAAGAATCCATTCCCATCTTTTATCGTTACTACCAAAGTTCGATAAAAAAAATTAGGAAACATCCTTGGAAGGTACTAACAACGTACGTCTGTGTTGCAGCCATACGCCAAGAGAATGAAACTACTGTTGCCCAAGAATATTCGGATCAACCTGATGAAGGGGAGGGTGACTGGTTGAAGAAACTTAAAGATTTTGCAGGGTAAATATTAGCTGTTTCTTACTTTCTTATTACAGTGCAATTGCTTTTGCAAGGGTTTAGCTCATGTTCATGCTTCATATTGCAATTGTTGGGACCCTGATCGTTTAAAAAAAATGCAAGAAAGTATAGGAGGTTATAGTGGGACAGAAAGAGAGCTGTATATTACACTAAAAAAGTTAGGGTTATAACAAACTTTTATACATTTTCAATGATCATCTGTTACACGTTTTTCTAAATGTAAGCTAATGAGGAAGTGAATCCACATTGACATAAAGTCTTTGTTATACGGAACATATATATAGGTGATTTACTTTACCTCTTTTGCCATTTGTGGCAGCTGGGATTTTTTAAGTATACTCTTTTGATAATGATCCATAATGGGGTAAAATTGTTGTTATAGTACCTCCTTTACAACAGGTTGTAGCTTGTTTAACTCAGGTTGGTTGCATTCATTTGTATTTCTAATATATTGCATCCGTTTGTTCCAAAAACAAAGTAAGAAAAATAAAAAAATGCTGACTGAGTCTGAATATACATGTTTGTTTTTATTGAAGTTTTCATCTAGAAACTGTGGATTTCACTGTCTTCTACCCTATGCAATTCTGCATTCTTTTGTTGACTAAGTGCTTACCGAATTCTTTCAGATCCATTGCTAATGGGGCTGTCAAGTGGCTAAAAGACAACCTTTAAGCCTGTAAATAGTTATTGCGGAATGCATTGTCTTAATTGCTGTTATGGTGTAGTCCAATCTGCTATTCTTCGATTCATTGGATCCCACGAGCCGTTGCATTTGTTTTGGAGAGGTTCAAAGTTCACATGCTGTGAAGTGGCAACTGAGGCTGATTTTGTTAACTAATTTCATCGACACCGTATTATTTTGGTATTCTTGTAAAGTGGCGTGAGTTTTGATGTAGTTGCGGTTACTATTTCCAAGAGCATGTGATGGTTTGACGTCACGCGCTGCTGATACCGAAATCAGTAAAGCTAATGCACTGTAAATATATATTTGCTGCAATTGAGCATCTTGAAATCTCAGGTCTGTAGGTGAGCAATCGTGAGGTTTGCTGTTCTGAAGTAAATTCGGAATAAGGACACTCATATTCAGAAACTTGTGTTGATACTTAAGTACCAGCCGTGATCCTGAACTCCAGATGGGTGAGGCTGCCTTAAAAACAGCAAGACCTGGATGTACTGTTACATGTACCTCTCAAGTCTCAAGAAGGGGAGAAGAAACTAGTGGCATGTACCACACAAGAGTCAGATCATGCATAATCGGTATGAACATACTAGCATCGATTAATTCCATTATTCCTTACAGGAGTACAAAGTCTCGGCTGCAAGTTTTCTTCTTGCAAGATTGGCTGGAAAACAACTCGTGATCATCTGGAGCTTGTACGAGGCGTCATTCACGCTAATCCTCTCTCGAGCTGACTTTGAGCAAGAGCAGGACAGCAACAGCCACAGGCACGCATACCATTAACAAGGCTACCACGATGTTTGGCCTTGTAATGTCAGGTAACAGGATGCTTCCATACTTGATAGCCGCCGCGCCACCAACGGATCCAATGCCCAATTTCCACAGGTAACTTGAGTCATCCTATGTAGTAACACACCAAAGGCAATCTATTTGATTCAAGAAGAAAATTTTGCTAGAAAGCATAAAAGGACTTGCGGATTTGCCTGTGAAAAACAACACTAGTGAAGCTGTGAAGCACCATGGCTTTGTTTGCTGTGGATTTCTCCGCCTCCTGGCGAGGCAGAAGGCCAAACTGGGGCTTGTTTGGTTTATAGCCATTTCAAACCTTACCAAAATATTTTGGTAGTGGCAAGATTTGGCATTGCCAAAAATTTTGGCTTTAGTGCCAAAATTTTGAAAGTACATGAACTCTTGTTTGTTTTTCTTGCCAAAATTTTGTCAAATGCCAATTCTTTGGTAGCAATCCAAATACCATCCAGCTCTATTGGCATTCCCAATCTTTCTGGCATCGCTAGTTTGGGCATCAAGCCAAACAACGCCCGAAATGTCCGAATGGCCAATGGCTCCGCACGCGCGCATAGTGCGCGCACTACGCGCGTCCGTACTGCGTACGGTAAAAATAATTAAAAATAATAATATTAAAAAAATATTTAAAAAATCAAGTAAACTTTATACTAATAATTTGAAACTTTCATCTCTAATTTTTAAACTTTCAATTTAATTTTCAAAATTTTCAACTTCAACTCAAATTTAAAAACTATCAACCGAGAATTTTAAAAAGTCTACTCAAAATTCAAAATTTTCAACCCAAAATTTAAAACTTTTAATTAGATTTTTGAAACTTTCAACTAAAATCTAAAACTTTTAACTTGGCTTATTTATGTATTATTTTTATAATTAAGAATCATTAAACACTAATTACAGTGATTAGTGTTTAATTGGGGTACGGCTGCCACAGCGCGCGCGCGCTACTAGCCCCACCCATGGCTACTCGACGCCGCGGTAGGCGGAGCATCGCGTGGAAGGCAATCGCACAGGCGTGGAAGCAACCAGCTCACCACGAAGAAGCTTTACGAGGCGGGAGAAAAGCTGGAGAGCGCAGGTGACTAATCTACCACTGACCTCGATTCGCCCCGAGTCCGCCTTCCTGTCGGCGTCGGCGTCGGCGTCGGCGTCGGCGTCGGCGGGGTTGCCGGAGAAGCGAGCGGTCACGCCGCGGGGGTGGGAGCGGCGCTCGCTCCGCTGCCGGAAGCTGCGGCGCGGCGCCGAGTTTGTGTTGCGCTTGGCGGTTAGGGGCGGCGCGGCCACCGAGACCGCGCAGGCAATCGCCATCGGCGCACTGGCACTGGCGCTCTCTCCACTAGTGTTTTGGGGCACGTTATCCAGAGCCGATCCACGCATGCGTCTCCCTACCAGCAGCATGAGCACGTCTTATTACCAACAAGATGCACTGTAATTTGAACGCCTTTTCGCCAAATCAAATTGGGCAAATCTTACCAAAGCCCATGCAAAAGTGCAAACAACAAACATATGATACTGGATCCTTTCAAGAGGAGGCCATAGATTGCCACAGAATTGTCAAAACTGCTAGATGGTAGTACAAACCAAGAACGGCTCTATGGTGTACAGAGAGAACGCATTCACCCAACTCTTGAACTGAAACTTCTCGGACTACTAATCAACTATGACCAGTGACAAACATGGCGCACACGCATTCCAAGAAATCGCTTGGAATTAGAAGTAGCTTTTCCGCTTCCGCCCTGTGTATTTGGTGTCCGCGGGCACTTCACGTCCTCGCCTTCGCATCTGCTCCTTCTTGTTCAAGAGCCAAGCCTTGCCCTTGCCGTTCTTCTTCATCTTCTGCCTCTTCTTTGGCCTATTTCTTTCATATATGCCGACCTGCATACCAAAAGGATTGGCATCCATTAAAGCTGGTCGAACATCAAATGGGAGAAAAAGCAATTTATCAGAAGATCCTACAAAAAGGAGAAAAGAACGAAGTAATCCTACAAAAAGGAGAAAGAATGAAGTAAACTGTGAACCAGATGATCCTTGACTAAGCACAACCATTTTGCTAGTACATCCAAGACAACAGCATTTCTATGACTACTAAACATCTAACGTAAAACTGAATAAAGTTAGTAAGTTCCACAAGGACAATGCAAGCAGAAAAGAAAAGGTATCACGACTTATATGATGTAAAGGGCGGAATATAGCAATATCAAGGGGAAGCTCTGGACAAAGAAGGTGTGATACTGTAGAAGCAGTAAGTAGCTCCATTGAAAAAATAAAACATAGCACAGTGCAATGTATGAACAAGCTTGTCAAGCATGGGCTTACTGTTTGGGCTTCATCTTCATCACCACTTCCATCATCGCTCTCATCTTCATCACTACACATGGCACCATCTTGACCTTTACCCTTCGGAAGTGATGAATTTAGAGAAGGTGGTCCACAAGTGAGGACAAGGTAGGATTTCTTTGCTTTTGAACTGTAAGAAAGAAGGCATGCCCATAATTCTATATCAGTTATGAAATTTATAATATTGTTCACGTACTAATATGCCATTGTAGTGAGGTAATAAAATCCTCACCTGTGAGGCCAGTCAACAACCACTCCGCCTGCAAATCCAGCACGCATGGCAGCAGTCACAATCATTTCACTCTGCTTCACATTATCAGCATAAAATTGTAGAACGGCTCTTGCTCCCCTTGCTAGGCATCTATATAATGATCCAAAGAAAGCCCTGAAAATTATGCACACGCCAAGGTTATGAACTGGTTGCAGGCAACATAAGAGGCTAAGAGAAACAAAAGTTACGCACTTTAACCGCAATCTTGGGTTGTGACATGACTTGTCAGCATTGCATAACCACTGCACAGAGTCAAACAAAACACAGTTGAGAATAGAAATTAAAATTGCAAACTTGAGATCAACTTGATCAGTTTATTGCAGCAAAATACAGCTTAAAAATTACCTGAACTGCTGAAATACTGATTGCACCATCAATAACTCCAGGCCGCAAGCCTAAGCCCTGGAACAGGACTGAATATAAATACAAATACAGTACCTTAAAGCTAGATAAGTTGTGGTGAAGCAACTATGAAGATGTTGATGTAGTTGTTTTAAGCAAAGGTTGGCAAGATTGTGCAGAAAAAATTATTCGCCAGACCATTTGCAGAAAAAATTATAGCCATTCAGAAATCATAGTATTATGGGAGAAGCCAATTGTTTGGGTTAATTCTCTCTCTTTTCTCTCTCCAGAAAGGTTTGAATTCCTAGACTCACAGTTACTTTCAGAGTGTTGATCAGAATTGATTTTAAGAACAAGCATGGCCTCATGGTCAATAGTAAAAGTCATGAGCAATATAAGTGTTGTCATGTATGTCCTGCCATTTATGACTTGTCACAATAACGCAAGTGTGATACTAGGAGTTAAACAAGACAAGAATTTCCCTTAGAGCAATTAGTGTTGCACGCACCATAGCATAAACATAACATATGAAATTGAAATTCCTTGAACATCCATTAATAAGATGCATATTATACCTGGCCCATGTCTGCAAGGAGGAGGTCACCCTCCGCTCCACGCTCCAGAGCAACATCTGCAGAAAGAAATTTAAAGCTCTCAGAAAAAAAAAGTGCAAGCAATAAGCTAAGATTTCCTCGAGAGTAAGTAACAATGCTAGTTGCTCACCAAGCATCGACTTAGAAATATCATAACCAATCCAGTGATGGCCCTGCTCTGTCAATGTCTCGCCACTAAGTCCAGAACCACACCCTGCGATTCATAGCATAGCATTAAATAAAGTATATTAATCATACCAAAAAAACTTATTTTTTTTGTCAAAGTAACACATCGTTGAGCGTTCTATCCCATATGAGCAAGAAGAGAGGAAGCATACCGATGTCGAGAAGCAATTTGGGGATGCCATCGTTGGGGAGCGCAAGCAACTCTAGCGCCCTCTCGGTAATCCTCGACTGCAATAGGACTAAACATGAGACCCGGAATTCCTCCACACCCTGCACCGCGAACTGGCAGAAGCTCACCTGGATTTCGATGATGCGGGAGGAGGTGGTGTACTTGCGGGCCTCTGACTCGTTGTAGAATATCTCCGGCGGCGCCTGCACCTCCGGCCGCGGCATCGTCTCTCCGCTGCTCTCTCCTCCTCCTCCTCGGCTTCTCTCCTCACGCCGCCGCCGCCGCAGAGGTCAGTCGTGTGCTCGCGCCGCGCCTCCGCGAGGGTTCCTACCTCACTACCCCTTCCCCTTTTGGTGGGCTTTCATAGGCCTCCAGTTTTAGGAGACACGTGTCGCAAGTGAAGTGGGCCGAGAATTTCAAGGCCTCAAAAGAATTTCCGGCCCAGCACCGGATCTCCTATAAATTCTCCCACGCATCTAGGGCTCCGCCTATCACACCACACGCCGCCGCCGCCGCCGCCGCAGCCTGAGCGCTCCCCGTCCGAAATCGCCCGAGAGCCGCTGCCGCCTCACTGCCACCGCCGTCGCCATGGGTAACCATCTCCTCCTCTCTCTCCCTCGCGATTCCTCTGCTTGTAGAGTTGTCTAAGCCGTGCGATTTGTTGAGTAATTGATGTGATTGCCGCCTTGCTCGCGCAGGTAAGGTTCACGGTTCGCTGGCCCGCGCGGGGAAGGTGCGGGGGCAGACGCCGAAGGTGGCGAAGCAGGACAAGAAGAAGAAGCCCCGGGGCCGCGCCTACAAGCGCATGCAGTACAACCGCCGCTTCGTCACCGCCGTCGTCGGCTTCGGCAAGAAGCGCGGGCCCAACTCCTCCGAGAAGTAGATCTAGATCGCCCCTTTGCCCCCGTCTTATTAATACTCATGGCTTCTTGATCCTTTTTTGTTCCCTAGTACTAGTTCCGTTCAAGTATGCAGTTTTTTGGTATTGAACTACTGATGGCACTGTAATACCCCACTTAAGGATTTCTATGGATGGTGTTAAGATCTTATCATCAAGTATGCATCTTTTACTTGGTCACACCATGTGGTTTGTCTGAGATAGTTTGATTATTTTGCTGCTCATGGTTATATGCCAATTGTCCTATGACTAATGTTTTATACTTGGTCATGTTTATGATTAACTTCTAGCTGATAATGTGTTTCTTACTAGAGCATACTACTGCAGTTTAGCTAGTAATATATGTAACATCTGTATGGAGATCACAGATGCACAGTGATGAAATCTGACTGAAATGTTTGTACCATGAATAGGGTTTAACTTCACTTGTATTTCACATCAAAAGTACCATACAGTGGACTTTTGCTGGCTTGTTGATTGTCTGATGATTTTGCAATGCTGCTCATGATTATGTGTTCATGTCTCTGTATATCCTAGACAGATCATTTGCTTGTCTACTAAAGTAGATTTTCGCGTGGATTGTTTGCCTAACATAAGTGTGCTGTCTACATAGGAGTATTTACTTGTCGTTTCAAAATGTTTATGCCAGCACAAGAGCATTTTATGCCCAGAGCAGTCTCTGCTAGCAGGATTTGTCTTTGGTTAAGCCCTAGGAAAGCATCTGTTTTTGTTCTTTTTATGCACCGGTTACTTGACAGATCACATAGTGTGCCATAAAAGATGAAACAGAAATGTAAGTAGTAGTATATGTTTCTTGTTCACTGGAGTATAGAGCACAACTGGGTAGCTATCTACTAGTACTAGTTTGTTTCTTCCGCCTGTGATGTGTGTTGTGTGCTGAAACCAGAAGTGCAAGTACCAGTACAGACGGTTGCTGCGATTGGTTGTTGGAATGATAGCTTCCCTGGTTTGCTGAATGCTGACCAATGTATTTTACCGTTGTCAATCTCGAAACTGTCTGATTTATTGATGTCCGTCTTGTAGAATCTACATGGAATTTAGTGCTAGTTTAACTATAGACTGGAGTCCAGTCTAATCAGATTGTAGAGTTATCGAACAGTACAACTACCGAGTTATACGAATACACCGTTTGTTGAAGATCCTATTCCTACAATGCAATGCAGGCCACTCTCCAATATCTTGTTGCGTCAGCCACTTCTTATTTGCAAATCGCCATTAAAAAATTAATCTATTTACACCATTTCTTCTAAGCCACTGTGTCTTGCACAAGGCACGTTACACTGGCTATCCGAGCTTACATGACTACCCGGCAGGAGACTGCATTGTGAATGTCCTAAGACGCCGTTTAAATTAACTTATGTCTTAAGCTTATTTTCTTGTTTTCTATAAGTATGTTTTTTAACTGCTAAACGATGTTTTTTAAATATTTTATTTATATATAAAAGTTTTTTTAAAATCAGATAAATCTATTTTTTAAGTTTATAATAGTTAATATTTAATTAATTATATATTAATGATTTATTTTATTTTGTCTGTCGCTAATAAAATTAAAGTGATAAGTTCTTTTAAACGGTGGCTAACATAGAGCACTGGAGAGTGGAGAAACGTGGCGCACTTTCCTGGCCTCCAACCCAACACTAGTTTGGCGCTGCCAGTTCTCCATTGGAGACCTATCGGAGTTTCTTCTCCAAGGAGCAAGCACGCGGGGCAGGGGATGCAGCCGGCACCGTCTGATCCGGGCTGCACCACATTGGACAAAATCGCGGCCCTCCGTCCGCCCGCCGCTGCTTCTTCCCGAGACCTGACTCACACACACACAAGTGTGCACAAAGAAACCTCGGATTCGATCCATCCATATCGGTGGAAACAGACACCAAAATATACTGGCCATGTTGATCTTTCGAGCTATTTCACCAGATTATTCTTGCGCTTTATATCTAGTATTATTTTAAAAATCTTTCTTCTACTGTATCGTTTATACCATTTATTTTAAACTATTTATTAAATTTATTTTAAAAATAAATAATTAATCTCAACAATTAAGTGGATAATGGTCTTAATAATCCGATGAATATATATTTTAAACAAGACAATTCATTAATTAGTAATAGAATAATCCTAGCAGTATCCTCTTGTCTAGCGGAGTCGGTCCTTAATAAGCAGACCAAACATTGGAAAAAAAGAGAGGGCAGAGGATAGGCTCATTGCATTAAAAAAAATGTGGAAGTAGCCATAGCAAAAAAAAGAGCGTGAAAGCCAAATAAATCGAAAGACTTACCACCGGTCCTCGCTAGACGCTAGTACTGTGGACATTTCACAAGAATTAGCTTGGATTAGTGTTGCTTTCGAGACTAGTCTAGTTGGCTTATCAACCCTAGATAAAATTTGATTTCTAAAACTAAATATTAGAGTTGATTTTGGGGTTTTTTTATCATACTCTATTTTCTAACATTGATTTTTAAATCACGAATAATATAGATATAAAAGTTTCACGTATAAATTATTTTTTGTTGTTTCGTTAATTTTTCTATAATTTTTCAGTTTTAGATCGTCAACCAATCAGACACGCTTACTGTTATGTGAAGATCTTACCAAGGTACAAATGAGATTGGAATGGGAGATTCGTAGTATAGCTAGGCTGCTGTGGCAAACTTCGGAGTAATAATACATAACGGCATTCGATGTTTAAGAGTAGTAATTAATTGTGATCTGTAGGTTTGCGTTTGCATATGCACGTACGGTAATTCCAAGATGGCAGGTTTCTGTTCTTCGTGCGTTTCTTTGACCCTTTGCATGCATGTGGGCGTGCATGTTCGTTTGTGTATTTCAAATGGAGTAGTACGTCTTCCAACAGTTCAAGCCATTCGATTGGCGCGGGATAGCACTAACGCATGCACTGTTGGTATGCAATGAGGCTATTTCTGGTAAGTTTCATTCCGTGGTCTCCAAGAGTGTCATATTATCTCTTTATTGATTTGATGAATAAAACAAATGTCTTTAATGTATATTTTCATTTCGCGGTTTTATATGCTAGTCATAGCATTTAATTGTTAAATTGCGTTGTCAAACAATTTACTCCTAAGTATAGTTGGGTGTCTTTTCCGTTTTTAAGACATAGGATGAAACGATTCAGTTATACTGTGGTTGTGTTTTTAAGGCATAGGTAAGCTTGTATATTAGATTTTATCTAGATGAAATGTATTTCTTCTCTTTCTTCATAAATTTTTTGACATATTATCAGTTTATCATATGTAGCACCTTATTTAATGAGATTGAAACTGCTGCATTATTGGGAATGGCCCAATGCAGTATTACCTTTGATTCTCGCCGATTCCAACTTCACTTTATTCTGTAAAAGGCATGCTTAGGGTTTCAAGATTTTAAGAACGCATGAATAGAATGTTAATTTTCTTAGAATCCTATAAGATTTAAAAAACAAAAATACTAGAGTGCATGACTTTAGATGGTTCGCAGGGAATAAGAGCAGCAATTTCAAAAAAAAATTGCATGTGGCAGAGAGAGATGGGAAGAGAGTGCATTAGACTTTTTAAAGAAAAATAAAAACATGAGATTTGAGCTCATGTTTATTTTCTTATGGAATTGGGGGTTTATGAGGCTAACTTATAGGAATTTTAACATCATATTCCTTTGTTCCAAAGGGTCTCATAGGAAATTTTTTTAAGGTTTTGAATCCTCCAAAATTTCCTTGAAAATCTTTCAATCCAAAAAAGGCCCCTATGTTTACTATGCAATATCCCCTTTTTTCTAAACGAGCGATGTTTAATATTGATATAGGAAAAAAAAATATCAGACCACAGCCCTAAAATATTGTAATAAGAAAAAAAAAAAAAAATAAACACATTACCACTATGGCAAATATTCCATTCCACATTATGTGATGGCCAAATTTCTTCCAATTTTCTATCCAATCCAACCAGCCAATCAGGCAGGCAGGATCAGCAAAAGCTCCGATGCATGCCTGACCATTGTACTTTAATCCAAATGACAGGTCACAACTGAACTGTAGCTAGTCACTGGTTCACAGATCAGATCATCAGTGTGTGCCACTACAAACGGAAAAGCATCACTAGCATTGCATGCAGTGTGCCGTCGCCTCAACCACACGTTGCCTGCTTGTACCACCGCGCTCCATCTCTTCCGATATCCAGTCCCCAATCCAATCCAAAATGGAAATATTATCCAAACGAACACGTAAATTTTGTCATGCAGCCTAATTATAAGTTCTCGAGCTCACTGAAATCGTCACGAAAGGCATGCCCATGTCACCCTGCTCCCGCACACAATTTATGGTAAAAATATTTACTTCTCTCGTTTTAAAAAGAATTTATTTTTCTATATGAATCTAGACATGTATTTTTCTAGATTTATTTACAAAGTGAACTCTTTTTAAACCAGAGGTCGGTAACTTACTCCTAACATATACCATACAAATTGAAAGGAAAAAAATAATCCATACTCACGTGGCAATTATTTGGCATGCTAGTAGTTCTTTTTTGCGAGGAATGCTAGTTCTTTTTTTGGGGAGTATAGCTAATTTAATTTCGTATATATTGCCATAATAAAGTGAAAAACGTATTGCATATGTTTATAGTCACATTTAAATGCTAAAATTCTACTTTATCTGTCTCAAAATAACTTCATCTTTGAAGCAATCAATAATAGATTAAAAATTTGTTAAAGTAGAAGAGTAAATACATTGGAGTTTGCTAAAAATAGTTAAGACAAATGTATTGAAAGTTTATTGAGAGAAAAAAGTAAAAATAAATACATTAGATTTTGATAAATTAAAGGACATTATAGTCTTTTAACTTGCATTGTATATGTGAGCTTGGCTAAAATTGACGTTAAGTTTGAACGAAGAATAGTGGCAAATATTTATATGCAAAAATTGCCTTTTTCTGTCATTTTATTTCTTTTTCCCTTTTCCCTTTTCTCTCTTCTCCTATAATGTAAGGATAAACTGCGAAATTTCGTGAAAGGACGGTGTGACATACTGTCATGCATGCGTGATAATGCGGATGGAACCGATGACTATTTTAGACCATATGACGAATGCAAAGGACTCGTTTGGAAAATTTTAAAAGTTAGGGACTAAAATGATCTGAAGCAAACTTTAAAGACCGTATGGCTATTCTCCCGTTAAGATCGAATTGTAATGGACAAGCAAGTAAGCAGAGTACCGTGCCTTGCAAAATATAGTCTAATTTTTAGTTTGTTTTGAAGAACTAAAAGAATAGATAAAAAATCATAATACAATAGGATTGAGAACTAGCAGTGTTTGATATAGACATATATAGATATAATAGCATTAAATAAACTTAATATATTTTTAGCCGACCAGCAAACATAAAGTCGCTAGAAATAACTAATATTTTAGAATGGAAATACTCCTTGTTATCTTAATAATATGAATACAGACACTACTTATGATTTTGATCTTTGACTGCTTGTCTTTTTTTGGTTGAATATTTACGAACACTAGAAATAATAATATGTTATTAAAATAAGGTATGCGCTAAATATAAAAATCAAACTTTTGTTCACTATAATCTAACAATTAAAGAACAGTTAACAGATACAACGAAAACCGGTCAATAATTATGTTATTAAAAACGGAGGAAACTAATTTACCCATTTGGCCTGTATATATTCTCCTTGGATTAGGGAAGGGGAACCTTTAACCTCTCCCACCTAACCCATCTCCTTGTTGGTTCTATAATAAACCCGCCCGTATTCTCTCCACCTAACTTCCCCAACTCCCTTTCTTTCTCCTCCAAAATCCACTCATCCATGAGAATGACTTTTGGTTTCTTCCAGTTCTTTATACCTACCTCAATTGGTTGTGCGAGTGATCCATGTTTACACATGAAATAGCTCGCCTAGCATACATACATGCTTGCATCTGGCCCTCTTTGTGATCTTCCACAGCTTTCTTGAACTGCATGAATCCGATCCTCAGCGAAATCGCTGATGATGATCGTGATTTCAGAGATCGATCATATGGTTCTCTTGGCTTTCGCGCCCGGAGAGAGCATGCAGTTCAATAAAAGCTGTGGGAAATTGCAGAGAGAGACCAAATTTTTTACCATCACAACGGTGCTGGCCCCTGGAGTGGATGCATGGATACCATCGATCTAGAATCCAAAGGGAATTTGAATTTTCTGCCTCACACGCTGGATACGGATAATTTGTAGATGAAGGTACGGTTAGGTATATTCTGATTTGCTCGTGTATATTTTTTATTAATCTCTCTACATATATGATCTCTCAAATTCCTGTTGTGTCTGTTTCTCCCTAACAAATTAGACCTGCCATGTACTGTTCAGAGATCTCAACTGTTTACAGATTACTGGCCTACTCCGTATTCGGTTGATTTTTTTATTGCCTGATAACTGTTTTTATATATGAATTCAAACTATATATGGTAGGATATGATATATGGAAAATAAAACAGTTTTAAGACTCCATCGTTGGGTAGATGACCTACGGTCGATTTGAGCATATTTGTGCTGTCACAAATTAAGTTACCAATTAATTTTCTCCTTGTTCCGTAATTCTTGTTTGAGTACTGGTACTACACTGTGTACTCCAGTATGGAAATTCTTTTCTCTTAGCCTGGTTTGAATTAACGCATCGATAATACTCCCAAATACTTATCACTATTGAACATTACTGTTTTAGTTTTGACCATCAATAACTTTTAAATTGTTAGATTATAATAAATAAAAAATTATCCTTAAGTTTAGGACGGACTCTGTCGGAGACGAAGCCTCGACGGCGGGAAAGTCGGAGACCCCCCAGGTTCGGCCAGGGAGCTGTTTCTCAGGTGTACGAGGCGTTGAGCAGCGAGGAAAACAATGGCACGAGAGGAGGCGAGAGGATTTATACAGGTTCTGGGCCGCGGAGCGTATGATAACCCTACGTCCTGTGTGTATGCTATGTGGTGTATAAACGGTGGTATGATTGTGTTACAAGGGTACCCGGGGAGTCGAAGCTATCTTACTGGTGGAAGAAGAACAGTTAAAAGTTGTCTGTGCTAGTTTCGTCAAGGCGTGCCCCCTTCTCATCTGCGGCCGGGTAGCCTCCTTATAGAGCCAGGCTCCACGGCAGCCGGACACGAAGGGAGATATTCCGGGTGACCTCTTCCTATGCAGCCCTCCGGCTGCGACGCCCACGCCGGGAGTTGGTGGAGCGTTTCCGCCGTCGCCCCTGTCCCGCCGTGTACACCCATCCGGAGTTGTGCAGCACGACGGGTAGGCTCGCCTCGGAGAGCAAGCGCTGCAGCGGCTAAAGTCGTGGCGAATGTGAACCAACATACTGTAAACTGGCGCAGAACGTGGAAGAACAGGAGCTTCGTCAGTCAAAAAGTCTCTGACTGTCAGGGCTCGGCGGGACAGGGGTGACGCGGCCCTGTCACCACGCCGTCGGCCTCACCATAAATGCGTGGTTGGTGG
The DNA here is from genome assembly GCA_003991445.1 of Oryza meyeriana var. granulata. Classification (NCBI taxonomy): domain Eukaryota; kingdom Viridiplantae; phylum Streptophyta; class Magnoliopsida; order Poales; family Poaceae; genus Oryza; species Oryza meyeriana. The sequence continues at coordinate 4,826 of RYFJ01001313.1, read as the reverse complement.
TGGCCAGCTCGAGCCGGCTCCGCGCCCGGGCGCCGCGCGCGTGAGCGCGAGGCCGACGCCCGGCCCCGGGCAGCGCCCGCAAGCCTCAGGCGCCACTTAGGAAAACAACCCAGCGAGGCCATGTGTCTTTGCACAGAAAGTGGGCCCGGGGGGCTGATATGGCCGAAGGCCCTTAGTTCCGAGAATGTGGGACCCCATTCCCGTTTCGCCGACAGCGGCCCCTGGGCCTGTGCTCGACCGGGCTTAAGCGGCAGGAACAGGGGCCATAGCTCGGGAAACGAAAAGGCGCGGGCCCACCCAGGCTTAGCAGGGAACGAGCGACGGCCGTCGTAATTGCGCCGGGATAACGTGGCGGGGAGATCTTCCACTTCCGTCCGCCAATCGAGGGCCGTAATGGCGATCGAAGGGGCGCTCCACGGGTTCTCGAGACTATAAGCATCAGCCGGACGGGTAGCCGGCTTCTCCCATTGCCTGGTGGACTGCATTGCCTTAGCTGTTTCTTGCGCCCAGAGCTCAGGCTTCCGCCGCCGCGCTTTTGCTGCGGTGGCTCTCCTTCTCCGCTCCCGTCGCCGTATTCACGATGCCGCGCGCCGGCCGCGTGGTACGGCCGCCTGGACGCGGGCGTCTCCGCCGTCGCCCTGAATGACGATCTGGGATGGAGCGTGTGAAGAGGTGATGCGGCCGCCACGCGGTGGAGCTGGCCCCGGAGGTGCGCTGGCGAGTCGAGGCCGCCCGCGAGGGGCCAACGAAGTAGTGTACTTCGTCGACTACCGGTCGCGCGGGCTGTTCCGCCGTTCTCGATTTCTTTTTCCCAGGGTGCTGGAGACGTACAGGTGGCAAATGATGCATCTGACCCCCAACGCCGTGATGGTGCTGGGGATTTTCGCGCACTTGTGCGAGAGTTGTGGGTGCTGATGCCCTCGGTGGTATCTTTTTCCGCGTTACTTCGTCATAAGAGCGCGCCTAAAAACAGGCCACCGATCTGCCGGAGCGGGTAGTGTGTGTTACTTCCACGGCCGCCCCGGCGTCGAGTTCATCCCGAGCGCTGCAAACCAAATGGGATTATTGCGCCAGGGAACTGGGTTTACATCGCGTGTGAACGCCACGACCGCTCCGGCTGCCGACCGAGACGGCCAGGAAGGTGAAGAGCTGGACCGAGCCGCCGCCGGAAGACGCGCGGTTGGCCGCCAGTGTGGCGCGCGCTCGCTGGCCTGGCGGCGCGTTAAATGCGTACATTGGTCGTCGGTGACTTCGCAGCGGGCGGACTGCCGCCGCCTTCACAGGAGGCCCGGCCTGTTTTGCTTGTACACTGGTCAAGGATCTTTCCAGACCCATCCCGACGGACCTGAGTAAGGCGACGATGGGCCTGTTAATTGGCGTCGGCGCTGGAAGAGGCGGCGCGGCGGACCCGCGCGCTCCCGAGCGCGTTGACGCCGCTTTGCAGCGACCGCGGTCGGGTGAGGTCCAGAAGGATCTCCCGCGATTCGACTCCGTGGGCATCGTGTTTCACAGATCCCCCCAAGATCGTCGAGGTAACCGACGTCTCGGAGGAGCAGATGTGCCGGCTGAACGCCGGTTTGCCGTCGAAGAAGGAGGGGAAGCGACCGGCGGGCCCGATCCAGGACTGGCGGCGGCCAAGAAGGCGAAGGTTCGTTGTCCGGTGACCGTCATCCGCCGCTATCTCTCCGAGCCGCGGGAGCCCGGACGGAACCGGACTGCCATGGCTGGGGCCACCGTTTGCGTGGCAGCCGGCAGCGTTGCTCGGGCCGGCCCCCCAGAAGCCCGGGAGGCGACTCCGGCCCCCGGAAGGGCCGGGTCAACGGAGTCCCGGACCGGGGGCATCATCGGAGGTGGCTCGGAGACGCCAAAGCACGGCTTACGTTCGCCGTCTCGGGGGCCGGCCCGGTAGGGAAGACAGGAATCCTCGCGCGGACCGTGCGTCCTTTGAGTGCCCAAGCCGTGCGAGCTTCCAAAGGGCCCCGGCTAGGTAACACGCTTCGACCCATGTTCTTCTAGTCGGAGCACATTCTCTCATGCGTTTATCGATCTTGATTCTTGATCCGGCTGGTTCAGCCTTTTACAGGAAGGCCAGGGGCCCGCATTGACGGCGCCGCCGGCTCCGACCGGGGCGGTGCAGTGGTACGCGCCGACGGCTCCGACCCGCGTCCGCCACAGCCCCGCCCAACGCCGGGCACGGTGGTGGATATGGAGTCGCGGCGGCCGCGCCGGAGCGGGCCTCCGCGCGACCGAGTGCGGTCCCCGCATGTGGAGGGGAGAGAGGACGCCGGGCCCCCCGCCGTGCCCCGCGCGGGAGCGGGCCCTGGTCCTTTTGCTGCGCCCGAACCGGGGCCGCTGCGCGCAAGGCCGAGCACTGCACCGCCGCGCTGGGCAACTAGTCGTTGCCGCCGGCGAAGTACAGGGTGGCGCCCGCCTCCGAGCGGCGCGATTCCTCGGCTCCGGGCGGAGCTCGAGAGAGTGGGCAAGGGCGCGGATTCACGGTGGCAGCGGCAGGGACTCGTCTTCCGTACGTTGCCACTGAAATCCTTGGTGTCGACCCGCCGTCAGGAAATCGAGCGGCGGAGGGGCGATCGTCCCTAATGGGAATTGCGCCAAGATCGCCGCCGACGAGGCCTCCCGCCGCCCGGCCGAGGCGAAGGCGCGGGAGAGGAGATGACATCCCGAGAGACGCTCGGGGCAGGAGCCGATTTGCGGCCCGTGAGCAGAGGTCAGCGCGCGGAGTATTCCGTGGCGGTGAATGAGGAGGCCGCCAACCTCTCCAACGCCATGGCCCAGGAAAGCGCATGGCGCCTCCGGACCAGGAGAAAGAGGCTGGCGACCTTGGAAGAAGGCCTAGCCAGCATGGGAGGGTCCGAACCGCGACGAGAGCGAGCAGGCGAAGATGCTGGCCGCCAACTAGACGCCAAAGCCGAGGCCCTCGGGACACGAGAGGCGATTTCTCGAGGAGAAAGAGGACTCCTTGGCTCCGTGGAGGCGGGCGGTGAAGGCTGCCGAGGCCCGGAGGCGGAGAAGGAGGTCTTGCTGGAAACGCACGGCCGACCTTGTGAGGCCTTGAGCGCGCGGGGCCGCCATGCGGGCCGTGTTCAAGCGGCCCCCCTCCAGCGGCAGTCGCGGCCAGCTCAACCGAGGAGCGGCCAGGCGCAGGCGGCTGAAGATTTTGGCAAGGTAGCCTCGCCCTCCGAAAGAATCTCGACGACGAGGTTTGCAAGCTGCCTGGGGCGGTACAGCTCCGATTCGGGGGTGTCTCAAACGCATCGGCGTCCGGGCACCTCCGCCAGAGGACCGACCTACCCGGGGGGATCGGTCAGGCGCTGGTGCGAGCTCGGCGGACTTGCTTGATACCTGGACCTCTCCCCAGCAAATTCATGAAGTCCTGGAGAAGGACGGAAAGAGCTTGCCTCGCGCGGTGCGGAGTACGTCCTTGGCTGCTACCGGCTCGAGACGCGAAGTTTTCCCTGGCCCCGTGCTGAGGATTCCCCCACCGATGGGGAAGAGGGGTCGGAAGCCGTGGCCGCCGCTGCTGCGACGGGTGGCCAGATCTTTAACCGGGGGGAACAACCCGGAGAAGCCAGGACCGACGATTCCGGCGAAGAGACCGCCCGAGAGTACCTTCCCCCGTGCGCGACGGCTGTGCGTCCTCGCGCATGCTTGTTGACTTCACTGTTTTGTACAAAGAAAGACATCCGTGTGTGTAGTATAACAATGTGTGTTTTCGCACCTTGGCTGATTGCGTCGCTTCTCCGGACTTCCAGGCCAGTGACCGGAAGGTCCCGAATTAGGCATTCGGTCGGGATGTCTTGGGCAAACCGCTAGGACCGGTCACCGGCCCGGATCGGCTCCCGCCAGGGGGGTGTTCGCGGTTGGCCCCGTAGACGCTCTGCATTGGTTAGGTATGGCCCAAGTGTGAAGCTCGTGCCCTTTGGCTCGCCGGAGCCTCTGGAGACCCGACCTCGACCGGGGGCACCGGGGTCGCCAGGTAGCGAAAACACCCGGCACCTTGGCGGTGGCTGGGGAGAGCTGCCGGCCGGGCCACCGCTGCCCGCCCCGGGAAATTAAGCTGGGCCACGGGGGCGCTCCCGAGACCCCGGGCTATCGGCAGTTCCGGGCACGCGTCACGGGACCCGGGTCCACCAGGCCATGGTAAACCGGGGCGGCACTGACCCAGCAGCCCACCATGCGCGGCTTCGGCCAAATCCACTCGCTCCCAGGGCCGGAGAGAGCGAAACGCGGGGGTCGGAGAAAAGAGAAAAAATAGCTAGCGGAACAAGCGTAAAGTGAATGAGTGTGGTTATCTGGATGTGGACGAGCATGTGCGTTGCGCAGGGTACGACCTCGGGCCCGGAGCACCGTTCGCTGTAAGCTGGGCCTGGGGACGCCCAGAGACGGAAACGTTCCTTCCGGGCATACTCGCTTCGGGCCCTAGTCCTGGAGGAAACCGGCGCGCGGGCCGACCTCGGGTAGGGATACTGCCAGCTCTATGCTTCCGCCTGGAACCTCCGGAGTGTGCGCTCGCCTTCTCCACTTAGCGCCCGGGTCCCTGGGCCTTCGCGGGGTGCTTACGCCAAGCACCCTCTAACCCTCCGGGCGGAGATCTGGTCTGCACACGATGGACCGTGAGAGTATATGGCTGTCCCGGTGTCTATTCTCATGCTACGAGGCGTGGGCACCACTTCCCGAAGTATCCTCCCGTCGCGACCCCGTGCAGGGAGAGGGTTACGCACAAGCATTTTCGCCCCCCAACCTCGGAAAGGAACCCGGTCCCGAAGCTAGCAGGCAGGGGCGTCGGAGCCGCAGGAGCGCGGAGTCGG